>JAQIUS010000488.1:0-38570 GCA_028639655.1 Colletotrichum sp. SAR 10_66
CTTTTATTTAAATCTAATTTTAGCTTTTAAAAATTAGGATATTTCTAAAAATCTTAATAATAAAATTAATAATAGCCCTCTAAATAGAGCTTTTATTATTAGAGACTCTAATACTAAAACCTCTATATTAAATTCTAATTTAAAATCTAATAAAACTAATAATTATAATAATAATTTATCTAATTATTTAGAAAACTTTAATATAGCTATTAAAGTAAATTCCCTAATTAATATACTTAATATTATTATAACTAATAAAAATAATAGTAGTAATATTAAAGAAAATAAGGATATATATATAAATAATTTTATATTAGATATAGCTATAGAAGTATATATTATAACTAATAAAAACTATTTTATATCCTTAAAACTTTATAATAAATAAATAAGCTAGAGAAAAATAAAAATAACTAATATTAAATTATATAGAGATTAATATATTAAATTTATAGATATTAATACTAAATTACTTCTTAAAAACTACTTATATATACCTTAAGTTTATAGTTATAATATAGCCCCCCTATAAAAAGACTATAGTAAAATTCACCTTATATATAGGTATAATTCTAGAAATACTATATAAGTACCTTAACTTATACCCTCTACTAATTAAGGAAAATAGTATAGAAACCCTATATATTCCTACTAGTAAGTAAACCCTTATATAAAGTTAAATATATATTTTAGCTAAATAGACTAGTAGAATAGTAATAGCACTAGCTATATAGTATAGAGCTAGTAGCACTATATATAGTAAGGCTAATTATATTAAGGCTAAAGGGGTTACTAAAGCTCTTATAGCTTAGTTAATAATAGCTTTACTAAACCTTTTAATAAGGTATTATAAATACTATTATAAGAGAGATAACTCCTTAACTAAAGGGCCGCTGGCCTTGTATTGTGAAATTTGACTAGTATTGACTGCAAAAGCTAGACTGGTCCCCTCGCCCTCTGCGTTGAGTTTGCGCCCTCGAGTGTAGGTTCAAGCCATCGCCAGGCTCTAGCCGCGTTGCGGACGACGCCTTCGCGACGTCGCGAACGACGCGCTCGCAAACGACAGCGTCGCAAACGACGCTCTCGCTAGTACGTTTTACCGCTCCGCTGCCTGCCCACCTACCCTCTTCTACTAGGGATAAGTTAAGCTGAGCGTTAACAACTAGTTATACTAAGATTTATTTATTTGCTTTATTGAGATTGGGTATAAGTTAAAGTGCTACTATTAGGTTTTAATACTATGAAAAAAAAGTATAGAGTGAAATGTAATACCTACTTATATAGGTTAACTAGACTACTAATAACTCCTTAACTAAAGAGGTTATCTATAAACACTACTAAATAGAGATAACTCTTTAACTAAAGAGGTTATTATAAGAGGTTTTTATAGCTAGAAATATAAAAAGCTCTACTACTATATATAAAGCCTTATACCTTTCCCTCTTCCTTTTCTTTACTAATCTATAATAAATCTTAAAATATCTTTATAATATCTATACTATATAAGGAATATAAGAATACTAACCCCCTATAAAGTATACCTTTTTATAAGTAAATAGCTAAAAGTATTACTATATAGAATAATATTTATATACTAAATAAAGTCTTTAAATTTAGTAATTACTTTTTTATTAATTAACTATATATTATTAAAGTAGCTATAGCTAAAGCTTTTATAAATACCTCTAGAGGGGACCCTCTATATATTATAATTAAAATAATAGATAATAGCTTTATATACCTCTATATAGAGGCTATATATATTTCTAGCTATCCTAAGGAGTAGCCCTTCTTTATATAAGTCCTCTATAATACTAAAGTAGAGGTAGCTTAAGCTTAAGCTTAATAAGGCTTAAATATTAGTAAGTGCTCTTTATACTAACTAATAGAGAGAGCGTTACTAATAATAGTATAAATAGTAGATAGTAAAGTAGTAATAAGGATAGTGTTTAATAGTAGTATAAGTAATATATAAGAGAGAGGATAGGTTAATAGTTTAGTAGTTAGTAATTAAGTAATTAAGTAATTATAAACTATATTATTACTAAAGTGAAGTTAAAGATAGTGAAGTTATTAATATATATATATAAGTGCAGCTAAAGTTAGGAGAGATAGTTAGAGATTATAATTATATAACTAAAGGCTATATATATTATTAAGAGGCGTAGAGTTAAGAGGTCTATCGCTCTAAGCAGGTAAAAATTATAGTGAACAGCTAGAGGCTACTTATATATACCTTAAATTAGTATTAATTTAATAAACTAAAGAGTTCTTAGTAATTATAATAATATAACTACTATTTTTACTAAAAATAATATTTTTATTAAAAGAAATAACTAATTTTTAACTAAAGTTAATAAAAAGAGAAACTTATATTATTTACCTATTAAAGTATTAAGAAATACTAATACTAATAATAATATAAATATACTAAATACTTTAACTAATAAAATACTTATATATAATAAGCTAAAGTATATAAGTATTAATTACTTATATAAACTAAATAATAATATTATAAGTCTAAATTTACTTTTTAAACCTAATAATTTCACTAAACATAAAATTTATATTAAATCTAATTTAATTAATAAAATAAATAAAATATCTATTTATAGCTAGTATAAATAGTTATTATAAATATAAAAGAAATAATACTAATAATAGTAATAATAGGTAAAAAGTAGTAATAATAAGTAGTAATAATAGTTAAATAGATAAAACTATTAAATTACTTATTTCTTTAAAATCTATTCTAAATAGAAAAATCTATTATATATATAATATATTTTTTTCTTTATAAACCTTTACTTAGTTAAGTAGTTACTTAATTAAGTAATTATTATAATAAGTAATTAACTATAAAAACCTTACTATAAAGTTAATTATTATAGCTTTATTTAATCTAATTTAGATATTCTAGATCTATAGTATTATTATAGTTATAGTTTATAGATTTATTATAGATTATTAGTTTCTATTATTTTAATTTTAAATCTTAACTTAATATTAACTTTTATTAATAATAACTATATTATTAACTTTAGGGAATTATTATTCTATTAATATATACTTTTTATAGTAACTAACCTAATATATAGTTTTTATTTGTTTTAGATAATTATAGGAATTACTATAATAGGTAATTTATATAATTATACTTTTTATTCTAATTAGATAAAGTTATAGTTACTTTATTCCTTTTAGTTATATTAATATATAATTAATAGTTATAAAGATAGTTATTTAATTATTAAGTAAAGTTTTACTAGTTATACTAGTATTAGTAATCTTAGCCTTAGATCTTTTTTATAGCGCTAGTTATATTTAGTTTTACTTAAATTCTCCTTTAGAAAATACTTAGTTAGGACTTTATAGTTTTAAAATAATACCTACTTATATAGGTTAACTAAACTACTAATATAATTATTATTTTATTAACTATAATATATATAATATACTCTATAAATCTATTAGGCTTATATATATAAAGAGGTTTTATATTATAGATAATTTTATTATTTATATATATAAGTTTAATATATTTATTATTAAATTCTCTACCTCTATTAGTAAATATTTCTTTTATATTAGCAGTCTAGTTAACCTATATAAGTAGGTATTATAGTTCACTCTATACTTTTTTTTTATAATACTAAAACCTAATAGTAGTATTTTAACTTATACTTAATCTTAATAAAGTAAATAAATAAATCTTAGTATAACTAGTTATTAATACTTAACTTAATATATCCCTAATAGAAGAGTATAAGTAGGTAGGTAGTAGAGTAGTAAAATATATTAGTAAGAGCGTTATTTATAATACTATCATTTATAAGCATATTATTTATAACGTTATAAAGGTATTATTTTATAATATAGCTAAAGCTTAGCAATAATTTAAACCTATACTTAAGGGTATAAACTTAATAGTATAACTCTTTATATAGCTAAAAGGGTTCTTATAGCTATAGTATAAGAACTTAACTACTATTTTAAATAAGGCTTTAAGCTTATTCTTTATATCTTCCTATATATATAATAACCTTATATAATATTTTTCCCCCTTATTATAACTATATATAAGCTAAATAAAACTATACTAAATAACTTAATCTATAAAACTAAAGTTAATATAATTAAAAGTTTTAAGTATAATAACTTTATTTATATTAATAAGAAAACTCTACTTAAATTCACTTAAAAGTACTTACTTAAGATAGCTAATAAGTATAAAATATTAAAGTTATATAGTTTTAAGGTTAATATAGAGATAGTTAAGGCTACTAATAATAATTCTAATACTTATAACTACTTTATAAACTTCCTTAAGATAGCTAAAGTAATCTAAGGGCTTAGTAAGTTAAGAAGGATAAATCTAATATTAAGAGTATAGCTAATAGTAGTAGGGCTATTAAGACTATATAGTAGGGCGGAAGATATTATCTGTCATAGCGCAGACGTCTAAACAGTAGGGGAGACTTTAATAGAAGACAGGTGCGGATTAAATATAGCGTGGAGATAGAGGCAGCTAGAGGAAGACAGTTAACTTAGCTCGTTATAATAGTTAAAGTTAAGATGTCTAAGTAGTTACATAACCTGAAGGTTGTTAGCAGAGGGTGAGGGGACCAGTCTAGCTTTCGCAGTTAATACTAGTTAAATTTCATAATATAAGGCTAGCAGCCTATAAATATTTCTTTTATTTTTTTTTTCTTATTATTATTATTAACTTTAGTTTAAAATTTAAGAAAAGTATTAAGTATAGTTTTTTTTAGTTTTATTTCTTAATAATTTTCTCTATATAAAATAAGAATATTTATCTATAAAGATAATAAAAAGGTTATATTTATTAAATATAATAGGCGTTATAAACCTATATAAATCTAAAGCTATATAATTTAAATAATTTAGATTTTTATTATAAACCTATTTTTTATTAGCTTTAGTAATAAATTTACCTTTTTAGTACGTTTTATAAAGTAGTAATTTATAGTAATTATTATTATTATTTATATTTATATTAATAGTAGTATTATCTTTTATTTTTAAGAAAGTTTATAAATATATATATCTAAAACGTTTATATTATAATTAGAAGCTATTATTATTATTATTTATATTATTATTAATTATAGTATTATATATAGCCTCTAGCTGTTCACTATAATTTTTACCTACTTAGAGCGACAGACCTCCTAACTCTACGCCTCCTAATAATACACACAGCCTTTAGTTATATAATCTCTTTAACTATATCTATCCTTCCTACTTATCACTTTAGTAATAGGAAACTAGCTGACTATTTCTATTTTACGCAGCTCTCCTAACCTTAGCTGCACTTATATATATATATAACTTTACTATTTTTAACTTCACTTTAGTAATAATATAGTTTATAATTACTTAATTACTTAATTACTAATTACTAAACTATTAACCTATCCTCTCTCTTATATATCACTTATATTACTAATACTATCCCTATTACTATTTTGCTATCTACTATAATAACTTCTTTAGAATAGCTATATTATTATTAATAATACTCTCTCTATTTAGTATAAAGCGTACTTACTAATATTTAAGCTTTATTAAGCTTATATTTAGGCTTAAGCTATATCTACTTTAATATTATAGAGGGTTTATATAAAAAAAGCTTATTCTTTAAAATAGCTAGAGATATATATAGTTTCTACTTTAAAGCTATTAGAGGTATTTATTACTTTAATTATAGTATAAAGAGAGTTTTTTTAGAAGTATTCTTAAAAGTTCTATTTAATATTACTATAATAAACTACTCCTAATTAGAATTAAAGTATTTATTAAACTTAAAGACTTTATTTAGTATATAGATATTATATTATATAGTAATAATCTTAGCTATTTTCTTAAAGAAAGGTATATTTAATATAAAGTTAGTATTTTTATATTCCTTATATAATATAGATATTATAAAAGATCTATTATAAGTTATAAGGATAAGTTATTAATATAAGTTTAAAAGTAAAGAAGAGGAAGAGGGAAAAGTATAAAGCTTTATATATAGTAGTAGAACTTTTTATACTTCTAGCTATAAAAACCTCTTATAATAACCTCTTTAGTTAAGCAGTTATCTCTATTTAGTAGTATTTATAGATAACCTCTTTAATTAAAGAGTTATTTCTTTTATAGTAGTATTTATAGCACTTTATTAGAAGGTTTAGTAAAGCTATTATTAGCTAAGCTATAAGAGCCTTAGTAACCCTTTTAACCTTAATATAATTAGCTCTACTATATATAGTACTACTAGCTTTATACTATATAGCTAGTATTATTACTATTCTATTAGTCTATTTAGCTAAAGTATATATTTAACTTTATAATATTTAGAGAGTTTATTTACTAGTAGGAATATATAGGGTTTCTATATTATTTTCCTTAATTAGTAGAGGGTATAAGTTAAGGTACCTATATAGTGTTTCTAGAATTATACTTATATATAGAGTGAATTTTACTATAGTCTTTTTGTAGGGGGGCTATATTATAACTATAAACTTAATAGTATTATATATATAATAATAATTATTATTAATAAGAAATTAAAAAAAATATAAGTTATTCTTTTTTACCTCTATAGTAATAATATAATCTTTATTAATATTATATAAAATAAGTTATTTCTATATAATAGAAATAATACTTAATAAATTTAACTTAAATTAACTAAATAGATTAATATTTAGCTTAAATATATAATAAATATTTTTCAATATAATATTATTATTATTAAAATATATTATTAAATCACCTTTTAAAATAGAAGTAAAAGTCTTTACTTCTTTTTATTTTATTATTTTATTTATTTTTATAAGATTTTTTATAAAGTTATAATTATTAACTATATAAATAATAGCTATAGTATTAATATAAAAATTAACTATTTTTTTATTCTTATTAGTATAACTCCTTACTTTTTTTTTCTTTTATAATAGACTAATTAATTAAATAACTTAAAAAAGGATTATTAATATTTTTATTTATATTATTAAGAGTTAAATAATATATATTTTTAAAAAGAATATCTTTTTTATTTATTAGAAGATAAATCTATTAAATCTATAGGATTTTTAGAATTATTAAGAGATATATAAAAAGTAATATTATTTATAGTAGTTATATTAACTACTTCTTTTTCTTTATTTTTAGTATTATTAATACTAATAAAGAGTTTTTTCTATTAATTAGAAACTTTTTTAAGATATAAAAAAGTATAATTCTTTTTAGTATAATTAGTTTTTTTATAGTTTTTATAATATAAACCTTTCTATTTTTTTAAAAAAAACTTTTATTTATTTTATTTTATTTTTATTATTATTATTTTCTTAGTTTTTATTCTATTTTTTACTTTTAGTAGTAATATTATTAACTACTTTTTTACTACTTTTTTTTTATACTTATTTATAAGATTAATATATAAAGAGTTTAAGTTATAAATAGTAAAGTTAATCTTAAGAAATTATATTATAGAAGTTATAAAAGCTTTATAAGTTTTATTTAAACTATTAAGTATATAAACTATAAGTATTTAATTAAGTAGTTTAAATTAATTATAAAATAAATTATCTATAAGTTTTTTTTATTTTTTTTTATATAATTTTCTATAGATTTAAAGTTATTTAAAAAAGTATTAAAAAACTCTTTATAAGTTAAAAACTTATTTATAAAACTTATAAGCTTATATAAAGTTTTTAAATACTTTTAAGCTATATAAATATTAGAATTATTTTTTATAACTTTAAGAGGCTTATTATTATAGAATAACTATATATAGTTTAAAATTTTATAATTTTTATTTTTATTAATAAAAGAAATAAGGTTAATAAAATCTATAATAATATCTTTATTATATAATAAAGCTTTAATATATATAGTTTATATTTTAAAGTTCTTAAAACTTATAAACTTAAAGAATTAAAGTTTTAAATTAATTATTATTACTTTAGTTAGTTATAATATATAGTTATAAACTTTATATAAAATAAATAATAATAGAATTATATAACTTAAAAGCTATTATATATATAATATAATAATTCTTAGAGTAGTATTATAATAATTATAAACCTAAAAAGTTAAAATTTAATTAATAAAAAGAGTAGTTTTTTTTTCTCTTAATTAATATTTTCTTTAGCTAAACTTCTATTTAATTAAAGATATATATATCCTATATAGTAAGTTAGTTAAAAAGAAGTTTATTATATTATAAATATAAATTTAAACTAAATTAAAAGTAAACTAATAAATAATTTAAAGAAATAATCTCTAAAAATATAAATTAAATAAAATAATAATAAGAAATTATTTATTTAAAAAAAGGTTAATAGAGATATAATTAGTTTATATTAAATTAAATATATAAATTTATAAAAAATATATCTTATAAAACTAAAATATTAATCTAATTAATATATTAATTTTATAAAAGGAATATAAATAGAAAAGTATTTAAAAGATTAAATTTTAATATATATAACTTTTAAATATAAGTAAAGCTTTATAAAAAAATAGGAGAGAAGTAAAAAAATAAAAAAAATAAAAGTTATTTTTAAACTAAGCTTATAACTTATTAATATAAGTATAAATATATTTAGAAGTATAATATATATATTTATATAATATAAAGTTATAAATAAAGTTAAGTTATAATAAAAAGTAATAATCCTAAGTATTTATAAGTATTTAATTATATAAATAATAATAAGAGAAGAGATATATTATAATAATTCTTATTAATATTATTAGTAGGTTATTCCCTAAAATAGGGAAAAGTAAGGGGAAAAATAACTTAAAATATAACCTATTAAACTACTAATTATATAAAGTGCTTATATAACTATATATATTATATAATTAATATTATAGTTATAAGTTATAATATATATTTATATAAGGTTTTAACCTTTAGAATCTATTAGTTTATTTTATATATAATATTTAAGTAAGTAAGTATTCTTATAAGTATTATTATTATTATATAAGATGTTATATATTAATAGTAATATATTACTAATTTTTAATAATAATTAGAACAATCTAATAATTTATTTTTAGTATAATTACTATTAATAATTATAGTTTAGCTTACTAATTAGCTTAGTAAAACAGACTATAAGTAGGGAAATCTGCTTTCTAAAAAGTATTTAAAGAGCTAGAATTTCCCTTCTCTTTTTCCTAAAAATTAACGCTTTTAATTCCTTTAAAATTCACCCCTTAAGACGCTATTTATTTCATAAGTCTAAAGTAAACTTTAATACCTACTTATATAGATTTAGTAAACTACTAATACCTTCTAATATTATATAGCATAAGTAAAATATTAAATGTATAATAAGTAAAACTTAGTAGTCCTACCCTCTAACTAGACTTTCATAGCATAGCACCTGCAACCTTTCTAATGCGGCGGATGTAGCAGCGGACTGATGCAAGTGATTAGGTTGACGTCTATAGCTAGACCTTAGCAATCAAGTGAAGGCGCACAGGATGCCCTCATCTCATACTGGAAGCACAAAATCCTTCTCAAGCGCAGGGCCGTCGAGGCAGCCGCAGCAGCAGCAGCAGCAGTCGCATCTGTACCAGAAACAGCACAGACTTTCCAGGTCTTTTCCAACGTCAACGAGTCACCTGGCCCCTCGCTACCCGACGCCGACCGGCACACGCTCCGACCGACAGCAAAGTCCGGTCTCATCTTCGCTTGGTTCTCGTCTCGACACTGGCACGTCCTTTCCGCGAAGAACTCCCTCACCTCTTCCCAGGACCTCGTCGCTTCTTCCGCCACCGCAAATTGCCCCATCACAGCCCCTGACGGCTCAGTTCGATGCCTTGAATAACAACGCTGCCGCCGACTCCGACTCCTTGTTCCTGCGACCGACGACCTCTCATTCGCGATCAAGCAGCGCCGGCTTGTCAGCCGAGGGGTTCAAAAATTTGAATCGCTGGTCTACCTCAACGTCATCGAGTCGAGCATCTGGCCTGAACCATCGCCCTTCTAATTTCTATGCGCGCCGCATGAGTGTGGACGCGGCTGCGTTTGTTGCAAATTCGTCGCCTCAAAGACCCCTTAGAACTAGACGGCGGTCGAATTCTAGTGAAGCTTCCCAACCGGTCGGCAGTGCCAGCAAGTTGCGTGGCTACTCACCTCCTGGATCATCTCGAGTTGAAGGCCTGTCTACCGTGTTCGCGCCTTACCCATTAGATTCATCCCTTTCAACTGAGCCGGCAGGTGCAGCGAACGGCCCAAGTGTACCGTTGGGCGCACCCAGAGCGCCCAGAAGCGGCCATATTGCGGAACAAAATCGACCCTGGGATGCATTCTCAAGCCCAGACCGGAGAGGATCAGCGGAACCAGGTTCACAGCAGCCGCTTCGTGCAATGATGCCAGCCGATCGCAATGGAGGGGCCTACGATACAAGGGGCCATTCCCGTAACCGTTCCCAAGCGGCTAAGGGGAGTACGGACACCACTGCATCGTCAAAAGGTCGAGAAAGAGGCAATAAACCGCCCTCTCAAAAAGCTATGCTTTCCCGAGCCCTACAAAAAGCAAACACTGCAGTTCAGTTAGACAATGCGCAGAATTTCGAAGGTGCACGCCAAGCTTATGCCGAAGCATGCGAACTACTGCACCAAGTATTGGCGAGAACCTCCACGGAGGAAGACAAGAGAAAGCTCGAGGCGATTGTGAGTATCTCGACTTGGAATGGCGTGACAGTCCGGAGCTAAACTAGGTCAGCGCCGCACGTATACAAGTCGAATCGAGGAGCTGGATCAGATGGCTCCTATCCAGGTACCGGATGGGAAGGCTCTTCCTGCTAGACCCGAGAGCTTAGGTCTGCGACTCAACCCGACCCTCCAGTTTAACGACGACGACGATGTGGACTACCTGGAGGAACCAGGCGGTCTCGAAACAGCAGCTCTTGCCAGGATACTCAAAGATGGAGGTCGAAATTCACCTAGCTACGCGGGGCCTGGGTTGCCTATATCACGAATGCAGGGCTTGGCTGAACCAGCAAGGAGCGGCTTATCGAGGACACCAGAGCAATATACGCTGCAGTCTTCCTTCTCTCGCTCGCCGCTTCGAGAACGAAACTCGGACGAACATCTTATCTTCCAAATACCCACGGAAGATGCTACCATGCCACCGCCACTCTCACCTCGCCGACCAGCTTCTCCGGAGTTAGATGGGCGGGGTTCTCCTGATGGACCCATCAGGTCGGATTTCTCCCTTTCCGCAACGCGAACTGGACAAGCCCCGAAACATGTGCGAGATTCGAGCCGCGAATCCAATTCCTGGTTGGATCCGATTGACGAGTCCGGTGGCTCAACTTCGTCTGTTCACTCCCGATCATCCTCTATGAATGTGCGGCGAAAGCACATACGCGCTCCTAGTGGCGCTACCGAGGCTGAATTCGATGCAGCATTAGATGCGGCGGTCGAAGCAGCGTACGACGACGGTTATGAGCCGATGGATCTATCTGACACCGAAGCATATGCGTCAGATGATCAGGTCGTAGCGAAGGCACTGCGTAAGGTTGAGTTGGCCAAAGAACGCGTTCGTCAGACGGAAAGAGAAGTCTACGAGCAAGAAAGCGAAAGAGAGCGAAGAGTGCAAGGGCAGCAAAAACCTGACGGGGATTTGATACATGAAGATTTCTACGACGACGGATCATCGGACGAGGAGGAACGCATTTTGGAGGAAATGACTCGAGGATATTCTATTGACGACTTTTCCTTCAACCAAGCACCTCGATCACCCGCAGCCAGGCACTCCGGCTCCAGTGATGCCCAGCAAACGTGGCAGATGCCTGGGACACACGGCACAAACGGCGATGATGTCTCCTCGTCACCGACGGATGTCTTTCCCTCTTCGAACTTCCCTAGGGCCGGAAGCCCAGCTGCACCGCCTCCGGTGCAGTCTCTACCCGAGTTACCCTCTAAAACATCTTTCTCAGGACCAGTGCCTGGGCCCGGCCAGACCGTGAGGAGCAGGAGAATGTCAGGGCAAAACCCGAAGCAGCTCAAGATTGAGACTAGCAAACTTTCGAAATACGGAGACCCCGGGAGACGTTACAGCGTTGCCCAATCAATCGACAATGATCAAGGAGTTGACTTCGATCGTCGAGACTCCATTATTTCCAACGACTTTAATGGAGGCATGCGCAGACCATACTCCCCTCCTGAGGGGATCAGCCCAACACAACCGGTACCCCCAACTCCTCCACCTGGGCATCGGAGTCGAGACAGTGCAGACTTCAATAGTCATTCGGGCTCACCATCCTTCCGGCCTACACTAAGAAAGAACTTCTCTTCCTCAAGCTTGAGGAGCATGAAGAATCGAAACATGTCACTGTCGAATTTGGAGGACGCTTCGGACATGTCACCGGGTACACCAATGAGCAATGCCTTTGGCATCAGTGGCAGGCATCCGGCTATGCCTGCCCTGCCGACCCCCTTGGCAGCAGCCTTCAGAGACAAGTTTACCTCAGGCTCTGCTGGTGGCTTATACCTATTCGACGATACTTTGCACTCCCCGCAAAGTCCAGGCTCGCCAAATTCGCTTCAGGTAGATGCACCAGCACCATTGGAACCGTGCCCAACAGATTACATGTTGCGGCCCTTCTGGCTAATGCGCTGCTTGTATCAAACGCTCGCCCATCCCCGAGGAGGTTATTTAAGCAACAAGCTATTTGTTCCGCGGGATGTGTGGAAGGTGAAGGGTGTAAAAATCCGCAACGTGGAGGATAAAGTAGCGACATGCGACTATCTCACGGCCGCTCTTCTCAAGCTAGCCAGAGTAGACACTTGCGATGCTGATGCCGTGCTTGAGGAGATGCAGGCTTTAGAGGTCATTCTGGAACAGGTTCAGGCCAGCTTGACCAGAAAGCTGGGGACAGAAGTCGGGGTGCAAAGCTCCAACGTGATTTTCAGGGACGCATCGAACTCTGTCGAAATTGAAGCGGCAATCAACGTACCGCGTTCAGCGAGCGTGTCGGGCAAGTCGTCCTCATTCTCGTGGCGCAGATTAAGGTCCAAGGGGTCTGCGGCTGGGTTGAATAGCTCCTACAACGCAAAGGGTACCGGACCCGACAGCGGCAAGGAGTCACCTGTACTGGAAACCCTGCCAATGACAGAGAATCCAACTAGCCGTCCGACCAAAAGAGATCCAACCAGTGCCCAGTTTACTGGGCCAAATTCCAACTACATGGGATCACTCGCACGGCTCTTCGATGCCGCCCAGACGATTGGTAAGGCCTCTCAAATGCGTACCTGCTCAATCGCAGATATGTGTTGTTACGGGTCAACTAACAGACTTAGACCAAATCGCTCGTCAAGTCGAGGATCCGGGACTCAGACACGCGGACAAGACACAAGTTGGCCTGGAGCTTTGTACCCGACACGCCGCGGAATTCTTTGGGTTTTTCATATGCCGGTTCGTACTGTCGGACCTCAGCATGTTGCTGGATAAGTTTATCAAAAGAGGGAGCGAATGGGTCCTCGCATGAGGCGTTGAAATGTGAGTCGCAATCTGAATTATCATATGGGAGAGTAAGGGCGGCATGATTTGAGCGTTTGCTGGAGCGTTTGTAAGAGATACCTTATGGTGACCAATGTCACACTGCAATTTGTAAGGCGACGTCAATAGTAAGAGGAGGTAAGCGTGGGCACTGGGAGGGGTATTTCCTCTCTCAACCGAGCGATACTTGAAATGATGGTGATGAACACCTAGGCTTAACGAATGTCTAAAGATGCGGTGGCGTGCGCAGAGATACCGTCCAAGGCAACTACGGATAGTTTCATGCTTGACCAACACTGCATGTACTCTGACGGTAAACATACGTAATCATGTATGAAGAAAATTTAGCAGCGTATGTATGTCTTCGGGCAGTGTACTCCATACAAACCCACCTCCGTACTAGTATACTGAACTCGGGAGTCAGTTGGTTTCGGCGAGCCTCTGCCGAAAGACCAATCGGGGGCCAGTTCCACACCGAGACCCACTCGAGCTTCAAGCACACTGTACACCTAGGTAGTCGGGGTTTCGATTTCTGCGCCAGGACGGGCATGGGAAACAGGCTCGGCATCACATTCGGTTGCTTCACAGAACCTACACGACATAACTGGAATCGCGCAATTTGAGCCTCCAGTCTGAATCTATTCAATGCCGACAAGAACAACTTGATGCGCGGATCCCGGGCGACAAGCGTGCGCGCTATGCGGGACCGTTTGGTCAGTTTTCCACGCCAGCTGCGACAGCCTTGGTCTTCACTCTCGACGTTCAGCTTGACCCCGCCGCTTCAGTCTCGCAGCTGCACTCTGGCCCAGACGACGCTGACGACAACGCAAGCTCCATGGTCGCGTAGTCTGGCTTCATCATGGAACCCGGTTCGCAGCCAGCCTTTTCATTGTGCCACTGCCCACCTCGCCAAGCCTGCGCCGCCATCTCGTGCCGCGCAGGCTCTAGAAGAACGAATTCTCTCTATACCAATCGAGCGGTACCGCAACTTCTGCATTGTGGCCCATATCGACCACGGGAAGAGTACCCTTAGTGACCGTTTGCTCGAAATCACAGGCACCATCTCTGCCAGTGATGCTAATAAGCAGATATTGGTGAGACCGACAGTGCAGCTGCGCTGCTCTTCCAGCTTAAAAGAGTATTGCTGACCGAATTTCTTTTCACTGGCTAGGATAAACTCGATGTGGAACGTGAGCGAGGGATCACCGTCAAGGCCCAGACTTGTACCATGATATACAACTATAAAGAAGAGGATTATCTGCTACATCTCGTTGATACACCTGGGCATGTGGACTTTCGCGCCGAGGTGACGCGATCCTACGCCAGTTGTGGTGGTGCTCTGCTGCTTGTTGATGCAAGCCAGGGCATCCAGGCACAAACAGTATCCAATTTCCATCTGGCTTTCGCGCAGGATCTCGCCTTAATTCCCGTTGTCAACAAAATCGATATGCCGTCCGCCGACGTTTCTAGAGTTCTCGATCAGATGCATACTTCATTCGAATTAGACCCTTCTTCGGCGGTTCTGGTGTCGGCGAAGACTGGCAAGAATGTGCCAAATATTTTACCTGCCGTTGTGGAACAAATACCGCATCCAGTGGGCGATACTTCAAAACCACTTCGCATGTTGCTTGTGGATTCTTGGTACGACAATTTTAGGGGCGTCATACTTTTGGTTCGTGTATTCGATGGCCAGGTTAAAGCTGGCGACAACCTCATCTCCTTTGCCACCGGGCAAAAGTACACTGTTGGCGAAGTCGGTATTCAGTATCCAAATGCCGTCCCGCAAAGTGTTCTCCGCGCCGGCCAAGTTGGCTACATACACTTCAACCCAGGTATGAAGCGTATCCAGGACGCCAAGTTGGGTGATACTTTCACCACAACCGGGTCAGAGGCTGTTGTCGAGCCATATCCTGGCTTTGAAGAGCCGAAACCAATGGTCTTCGTGGCTGCGTTTCCCACTGACCAGAGCGACTATACTCGTCTCGCTGACAGCATCAGTCAGTTAGTGCTCAATGACAGGAGTGTAACATTGCAGAAAGACTATTCTGAGGCTCTTGGTGCGGGCTGGCGCTTGGGGTTCCTTGGTAGCTTACATTGCTCTGTCTTCCAGGATCGTTTGAAGCAAGAGCATGGCGCTAGCATCATCATTACAGACCCGACTGTACCAACCAAAGTCGGGTGGGCCGACGGGTCTGAGACGATATATCAGAATCCGGCTGAGTTCCCCAGTCAAGACGAGCACCGAATGCGCGGCGCAACAGCATACGAACCGTAAGCATCCTCATTGACTCTACTGCCTGCCCGCCTATATCCCTCTGACAAAGCTACCTAGGTTTGTGACTGCCACGATTACTCTTCCCGAGGAGTACCTCGGTCGTGTCATAGAATTGTGTGAAAGTCAGCGTGGCGAGCAGAAAAGCCTTGAGTTTTTTCACACGACGCAGGTTATCCTCAAGTATGACATCCCTGCAGCCCAGCTTGTCGACGACTTGTTTGGCAAGCTCAAGGGCGTCACGTACGTTGTCTCGAATACCCTAATGATGGAGGTTACAAGCTGACAACTGGAATAGGAAAGGCTATGCGAGCTTGGACTATGAAGAGGCTGGATGGAGGGCGAGTCAGCTCACCAAATTGCAGCTTCTGGTCAATAAACAGCCCGTGGATGCTATCTGCCGGGTGATTCATACCTCTCAGGCTGAGCGTCTTGGTCGGCAGTGGGTCACCAAGTTCAAAGAACATGTCGACCGCCAAATGTTTGGTAAGTCCAATCGGTCCACCATAGCGGTGGGTAAAATAGACTGACCTGTGACTTTCAAAGAGGTCGTCATTCAAGCTGTTGCCGGTAGGCGGATTGTCGCTCGCGAGACCATCAAGCCATTCCGGAAGGACGTGCTTGCGAAACTACACGCCAGCGATATCACTCGTCGGAAGAAACTGTTAGAGAAGCAGAAGGCGGGACGCAAGCGCCTTCGCGCAGTTGGCAATGTCATCATTGACCAGTCTGCTTTCCAGAGTTTTCTTGCCAGGTGATTTAGTCTTGCGTCTCTACAGGCCTTGGCGTTCTCTTTGTGGCACCCGAGGGCAATCGTCGCGGATCAATTGCGCTACTGATGTACGAATATGTAATTTATAAAAAAACACCCGAATTCACCAACAAACCATGCATCCATTTAATAGCCTGATCTTCGCATGGGGATTATCGGTTGCGATACGGCCTTTCGATAGCAGTTTTGCCTCGGACTCACGCCATCGTAGTTGCTGAGGCACAATCTGAAGCAACCCGAACTTGACACAGCGAGTCTCAGCCGCTCTGAATGCCTGCAATAGAGTTCTCCAGGACCGGCAAGTCAGAGCCAATGACAACAGGGTCTGTCCAGGATTTACCTAGACCGCCACTGACAGTTGACTGAAGCTGTCGGAGCTCAGGCTTGCTATCAGCTTCATCGCCTTTATAAAGCTCGAATGCTCGGTAGTCGCCATTGAAGAACCAGTGCCCCGTCACCCCGAGTCGCAAGAAACCCGAGTGCGAAACCACAAAAACCAGCTTCTCCTTTCGCTCATAGATGCTGTTGATGGATGATCGAGCTCTTCCGAGAATAGCCTCCTTGGTGTAGGAATACTGGGCTCCAGCAGGAGAAGTCTTGTCTGGGTAGACGGGGTCGACAGAAGAGAAGTCAACGCCAGGGAATTCCACACTCAACTCGGCGATTGAGCTTCCTGTATCACACGGCTTTGCCGAGTTTTCTAGTGATGATTAGATATATTACCTGCAAGACCTTACTGAGCAGGCTTTAAATTCAAGTGTGATTACACCTACCTTGCCATCGAGCATCAGCTTGAATTGGCACCCCATTCTTGATCAACCAATCGAGCGAGAGGAGGGCTGTCTGGATAGTCCGCCTCATTGGACTGACAATGATGATGGCATCCGTCTCGTCGGCAAAATTTTGGGAAAGATTCTGACGTAGCTCCTTGCATTGTTCTACACCCAGTGATGAGAGCTCAGGGTCGTGGATCGAGTAGTTCTGTGCCCATGTGTTAGCACAAAGTAAGAGGAGCTTATCAAGAGGACTACTCATCATCAACGTTGTGCAGTGCCTGGGCATGACGAATGAGCACGACTGTGGGCGCCATACTAGCCAAATTATGTCAAACAAAGAAGTGCAAGGCACGCGCAACAACTCCCCCGTGTATAGTTGGTCTCGTCAGTTTGCAAGGTCAATTCTACGGTGATACTGGAATGGGAACCGGGTCAGAAGTGGTCCAGTATTCCGGTAGCGGACCGGTGCTGCTCCGGAAAATGATAACTTAGGCAGCGAAGGTCCTCAGGCTTATGGAGTATTCAGTGCCCAGGTACGTACTTATCCGTACCCGTTACTCATGGGGACCCCTGTCATGCCCCACTGGGCTGCAGGTCTGCGACCTAGGTATCCGTAAGGTACGGTAGGCCGGCGCGCCTTGGAGCTCCAGCAAATACCTGCACCGTCACCTGATTCGATCGTTACACAACTCTCCAATCTTTCACGAGGCTCCTTCGAAGTTGCGCTCTTGACGTTGACGCGCGGCTGTTAGTTTCCTGTGCGGTTTCATTTCGAGCGCCTTTGAAGAGCCTATCGCTGCCTGGCAAAGATGACCGATGTTGATAACCTCTTCAAAGTAAGCCTGTCGCTCGGACTGCGCCTGGTTTTCACTTCTCAACTGACGGAAACAGAGCTCCGGCGGCGTTGGCAAAAGGAAGCTTGATGCTGTACGAGACCCAAGTAAGCAACCGCCCTACCAGAGACTGATCTTCCCGTGGTCAGGACTGACACACGACAGATGAAATATACAAGTCGGCCAAATTGAGCGCCAGCGAGTCTATAAGTCGGCATGCCCAAGTGGAAGAAGAAGGCGATGATGATGATATCGCCGGACCTGCTCCCCCACCTGACGACGACGCGGACGTCTACGGGCCCGAAATGCCCCCGGACGAGGATGATGAAGGCCGATTCTTCGGCGGAGGGATCACAAAACAAGAATCCGAAATACTGGACTACGTGGACGGCCGCGGCGAGAACTCGGCCACTTCTGAGAAGATCGACGCTGCTTGGGTCAGAAAAGCTGCCCTGAATTTCGAAAAGCGAATCACGAAGAACGCCGAGTTGCGCGCCAAGTTTGCCAACGAACCCCAAAAGTTCATCGAGAGCGAGGCAGATCTCGATGCCGCCATCAAGGATCTCTCCATCTTAGCAGAGCATCCCGACCTGTACCCTCAATTCGTCAAGTTGGGCTGTGTTGATAGTCTTGCCGGGCTACTGACACATGAAAACACCGACATCGCCATTGATGCTGTCGAAATTATCGGTGAGCTCACTGACGAAGACGTTTATGCGTCTGACGACGACTGGGATATGCTGGTGGATGCGCTGTTGAAGGCAGACCTGGTTAGCCTTCTCGTGTCAAACTTCTCTCGCCTGAATGAAGATGATGAGTCCGACCGCAGCGGGGTGTACCATGCACTTGGCGTCCTAGAGAACCTCCTGTCTAAGAAGACGAACGCGGAAACGGTTGGTAGGGACGAGACGTTGATCAGGTGGCTGTTGGAGAGGGCCCAGCGTAAGGAGTCCCCCGTATCCCAGAACAAACAGTACGCTACAGAGCTGTTGGATATCATCGCGCACACATCGACAATAACGCGCCGTCGGCTGGCAGAGCTGGACGCCGTCGATGTATTGCTACAACTGGTATCGGCTTATCGCAAACGCGACCCAGAGAAAGGCGGCGAGGAGGAAGAGTACATGGAGAATCTCTTCAACGCATTAGTCTGCATTGTTGATGAGCCGGAAGGCAAATTCAAATTCCTCGAAGCAGAAGGCATCGAACTGTGCTTGATTATGCTCAAGGAAGGTAAGATGAGCAAGCAACCGTCGATGCGACTTCTTGTGCATAGCGTCAGTGGAGATATGAGCGGCGAGGTTTGCCGGAAGATTGTTGAAGCCGGTGGCCTGAAGATTCTCTTCACCTTGTTCAAGAAGACTACACAGCAGCGCATGGTTATGGAGAGCTTGTTTGACATCTTCAGATCTCTCTTGCGGTTTCTTCCCGCCAACTCGGCCGAGAGGATCCGGACGCTGGCGAAGTTTGTCGAGAGGGAGTACGAGAAGTTGGACCGACTCTACGACTGCAGGAGGACATACAAGTCGATGCTCGACGTAGCCGACCAGGAAATTCAAAAAGAACGAAGCAGAATGAGCGCGGACGATGCAGAACTCTCCGAAGGAGAATGGTTCCTGAAAAGGATCGACGAAGGGCTTTACAGTGTGTGGGCTATCGATGTCATCCTCGCATGGCTCGCCGCGGAGGATGCCGGTGCCAAGAGGCGGATACAAAAGCTGCTGGGTAAGGATGGTCAAGACCTGGCGGCTGTGAGAGCTACATTGCAGGAGTATCGGGAAGATTTGGATCTGGAAAAGCCCCAACACAAGGACTTGGCGGAGATGCTCACGACATTGATGGACTTTTTACAGTGAAGCAAATGAACTAGGTGTAATTATACAGCCATGGAGTGATGCGGTGTGTTTCTCTGGAAGTCTGGAAACATCTCTCTCCGACCAGTTGCGTGACATCGGTTGATTTTGCTTAACAGTGCCATTCTCTACCTGTCTCTACAACCCCTTCACGACAGTCGTCGATTTCGAGCCCTATGCGTTTTCCATTGCACTCCCGTCATGTTGATGTGTCTATAAGCCGCGTGGCGTATTGGTATTGCCTCATGCGGCGCTTGGAGGGACTGGTTTGACCTCAAAAACGGCTTTCAAGAGATCGGCAACGACCTTATCCTGGCTCTTCTTTCCAGCATCCTTGATCTCCTTGATCTTGCCCTCGGCCTCCTTGTTCGCCTCGTCCTCGGCCTGCTTGTTGCCCTGGGTATGCTTCAAATCGTTAGTTTACTCACACGCCCTTTGACGAGGCTTGCACAGTCGTACCTCAGACTCGAACTTCTTGAACTCGTCCTCCTTGGAGTTGCGGTAAGCTTCAATCTCCTTCTTGGCCTCGTCGCGGGCTTCCTTCACTCGCTTGGTTCGGACTATAGCATCTCAGGGTGAGCAAGCGGGCATTCAGCGCGTCAGTTGGTTATGTACATACACTCGCGGGCTGGCAGTGACATGTTAGCAGAGACATTGGGGGTGTGGGAGGGAGGGGTTTGAATCCGACGTACCTTTCTGGACAATCTTGGAAGCCTCCCGCTCGGCCTATGTTCTTGTGATCAGTGGCGTATTCGTGTAGAAGGCCATAGAGAGATGCGCCTACGTCGAGGAGGGTCTGGATACCCGCCGAATTCTGGGCCGACTGTGAGTACATTAGCACGCTGTCCTCCGAAGGAATGACGTCCGCGGCGACTGTCGCGCTCACCATCGTGTTTGGCTGTTATCAGCTGCAACGTTCAGCTGCAACCAGGATATGTCGAAGGGTAAGTGAATCTAAGGTACGTGTAGGTGATTGGGCGGAGTAGAGATGTCGGATGAAACAGATCGTGATAGTTATGTTGCTGAGGACGACGTTGTCGACGCTGAGTGCAGGTCCGGTAGGTCAGAGGAGCAGGAAGGTACGTAGCTAAGGTTGTACTGCACCGCCACAGCCTGAAGCGCGCCATGTAAAGGTACTCACACGGCGTCGCAGGCATCTGGAAGTTGCCCCACATGAGTTCCCAAGGTACCTTAGGTAGGTAGGTAGGTAGGTACCTGCCTCCATAGCTCTGCCGCGGCCTGTGCTGGTCCACGGTGAGGTGCCTGGCTTCGATCGAAAAGTCTTATCTTATCAGAGGCCGCAACCAACCGACATCACTTTCGCCAGGTTTGCGGACGACGGTCAAATCCCGACATAAGACCACTTTCTCCTGGGATTTGCAACTCGCAGTGCTTTCACTCGCGCAGAAGTTTAATTCTAGATCTGGATATCACGGGAATTCGCAATCGCTACTCTGCGGATCATGTCTCGGGCCTCTAAGCTCACTCTTGCGGCGACTTCGTTGTTTGCCGCCAGTACCATCATCATCGTACATTTCCAGCAAAAGTTCGAGAAGGAGGTAGGCTGCCCGTCCCGATGATTCCCAAAACACCCCTAGTGAATCGAGGGCTATGAAGACTAAACGTTCCATGCTGTAGGCTATGCACCAAGGCGTTGTGCGCGACATAGAATTACAGCGCGTCAAGAAAGAGCGACAGCTTGATTTCGACATCCAGCGTGCCCTCGAGGAAGAATACAAGCGAGAGCAAACAGTTCGAGACGCCACAATACCACCCATCGTCGGTGCCGGTGGTAGTGGCAATGGCTCCTGATGATGGAACTTGCAGTCAAAGGATTCGTCAAGAATAAAGTCGCCATGCAGCCGTGTAACGAAACATTCCGTCCACACCTGATTGCTGAAGCTACATATGGCAAAGGACCGATGGAAAAGCCACGCTATTTGGTGGCGGGAATACGGGAGCGCATAGAGAGATACCCGGAGGTTTGGCGCATTCTTGCATACCTAGAGGTCCCGCCATCGGCTTTTGTGGGTTCAGGTGTTCCTCGAACGACCGTCGACACCACCTAGTTGCAAAGTGACTTTGTTTGGTATCACATTATGTACTATATCTCTTTACCTTCCCATTTGCACCAAAAATGCTCAGGGTCCAGGCAGTAATGATATTTTCAACTGCCTATATCTTGTTTTTTTAATGTCCCGTTTGTAGTACAAATCGTTAGTACAAAACCATATGAGGGCTGAATTGCCAGTCTGTCGTCCGCCAAGAATTCGGAACGGGGCCCTCCAATGACACCAACCCATCAAGACGCCGAACGCAACCAACCACTGCGCTTCCCAACCACTGCGCTTCCCAACCACTGCGCTTCCCAACCTGAGAAGTCTTCTCACGTTCATCAACATGCCACACCACCATAGAAAGCCCTTTGTTTTACCGAATGGACACGCCCGATCTGTTGGTGAACATGCGCGCTGCAATGTTCATGGATTGCAATTCCTGGAAGAGCAGCTTGGCCGCGTAGGGAATATGGATTTGCGCAATCTTGGTCTTATTCTTGCAGGGTCGGCACTCGAATGACTGCTTCGAGAGGTTTCTGTTTCAAGTAAGCATGACATCTTAAGCTTTCGTGAGGGAGCAACTTACGCAATGGGTGTCATCAATCCGCAAATCTCGCATACGTGGACTCGGAAAGCATCGGAAACTTCGAATAATCTTTCCTTAAGGAAAGACGCAGCACCGTGTGCAATCATGCAATCACGCTCCATCTCGCCGAACCGCAGACCACCATCACGAGCACGACCTTCGACTGGCTGTCTAGTCATAATCTGGACTGGACCACGCGCACGAGCGTGAATTTTGTCGTCGACCATGTGACGCAAGCGCTGATAGTAGGTCGGGCCAAAGAAGACTTGAGCACGCAACTTTCTGCCCGTATGGCCCTGGTACATGATCTCAAAGCCTCTTGATTGGTAGCCTTGGTCACGAAGAAGTTGTGAAACCGAGTCGACAGTCACGTCCGTGAATGGTGTGGCGTCGCCCTCCATGCCTTTCAAGGTTGACACCTTGCTTAGCAGACACTCGATCAAATGAGCAATAGTCATACGGGAGGGGATAGCGTGGGGGTTGATGATGATGTCGGGGGTGATGCCCTCAGCGGTGAATGGCATGTCCTCTTGGCGATATGTGACACCGATCGTACCCTTCTGACCATGGCGGGACGCAAACTTGTCACCAATCTGAGGAATCTTGGTAGTCCTGACACGGACCTTGACGTAGCGAAGACCATCCTGGTTGGTCGTAATAATGACCGAGTCCACAATGCCGTTCTCTGTACTGCGAAGAGGCGTCGATGCGTCACGCTTGACATGCTGTGTTGTTTTCTGGCCTAACTCCTGGTTGTCAGGGTTGATTGGGGACGTCTTGCCGATGATGATGTCCTCTCCAGAAACACGGACACCCGGTGCAACAATACCATCGTCGTCGAGCTTATCGTAGGTACCGTGCTTCAGACGGAGGGTGTCGCTCCTGAACGGCTTCTCAAATTGCTCGACCAAGTTGATACCAACGCGCTTTTCGCAGTCCGTGTAGGACCTGAAGAAGAGACTCCTGAACAGGCCACGGTCGATGCTGCTCTGATTCATAATCACGGAATCTTCCTGGTTGTAGCCCGAGTAGCAAGCAATGGCGACGATGGCATTTTGACCGGCAGGAAGCTCTCGGAACTTCAAGAATTCCATAGAGCGGGTCGTGGCGAGCGGCTTCTGAGGATAGTACAGGATGTTTGCCATCGTGTCCATCCTGCGAGAATAGTTTGTCAGGAAAAAGCCCATGGCTTGCTTTCCCATGGCCGATTGATAAGTATTACGAGGAGACTAGGAAATTGTTAGTGCGCCCACATGCAGCTGCTTAGACCTGCAACGTACCTGGTTGTGATCAGGGAAGGGAATGATGCTGGCACAGATACCCAGCAGCATACTGGGGTGAATTTCGCAATGCGTGTACATGTGCGTCGTTGGGTTGATCTTTGTCTTCAGTCGCCGGTTTCGGTCGTCCGCGTTATCTTCTTCAATGACTTGTCCCTGTTTCTGCAGTCGATATATCTCCAAGTCCTCGGGCGTCATACAGATCATGGCCGTCTCCTCTTCTTCCGCGTCGAGATATTCAATGACTCCGCTATGGGCCAACGTTTCCCAGGTGATCTTGTCGTTTGGATTATCGGGCGGGTTTTCTTGTTGATCACGCATCTCGTTGACTGTTCCTTTCTGCAAAACCAGGGAGCCCTGAGGGACGATACCTGTCGGACTTTGTTCCACGACGAACACCGGTCTCATCACTCGACCAGCATCCGAAAAAATCTTGAATTCGCGGTCTCGAATGTCACGTACCAGAGAGACCTCGTGGGAAATGACGTTTCGTCGACGAGTTCCCTGGACATCCGGTACGAGAATTCTAGGGTCCTGGTGAACTCCCACCCACACTCCGTTGAGGAAAACCTTGGTGGCGTTGGGGTATCTCAGTGGCTCATACTCTTCAAGCACTTCCATGCCTCGTTGAATCATGTAGTCAATGATGGGCTCGGCGGGTGTGCCGACACTGACATAGCACATGAGCGAAAGATTCTTCACGAGACCACAAGCTTGTCCTTCGGGCGTTTCGGCGGGACAAACCAGACCCCAGTGAGTATTGTGGAGTTGTCGAGGCTTTGCCAGCTTGCCATCACGGCCGATGGGGGTGTTCGTACGACGCAAATGAGAGAGGGTAGATGCGAAAGTGTAGCGATTCAACACCTGAGACACACCGGCCGTTGAGCTTGCAGCCTTCTTCTGGTCTCCCCAGTTACCCGTGGCCAAAGAATACTTCAATCCATTGGACAGAGTTTGGGGTTTGACACCGAGCGTCAGGCTGAACTGTCGGTTGGATTCAACACAACGCTTGAGGTGGCCGGAAAGCTCCTGGTTCATGCGGCGAACGATATTGCGGAACAATTTGGCAAGCAGAGGACCAGCAAGATCGAGGCGCTTCTTGCCAAAATGATCGCGGTCGTCAGTGTCGCGTCGTCCAAGAGCGCATTGAAGCAATTTGTGAACCATATAGCCCAAAAAGAAGGCCTTGCGGGTTTCGCTACCCTCGCTTTGGGAGATGTGCGGCAGAGTCTCCTTTTGCAAAATGTCCTTCGCCGTCCTCACACGCTTCTCGCGCGGAATGTTATGGTTACTTCCTCGCTTACCGATGAAGTCGAGAGCAACCTCCCTGTCTTGAATGCAAAAGGCCTCCTCAATGCAGGGTCGCAGCATCTCGAGCATCTGGCTGTCATTTCGATCATAGCAAATATGATTTAGAATATCCTCATCGGACACCACTCCCAGCGCTCGAAAGACAATAGCGATTGGCAGATCGGACTTGACGTAAGGGAGACTGCAGTGAATGGTCTGACCATATCCGCCCTTCGCAGCGTCTCCCTTGCTGTAAAGCTTCAACATCATGCTCGAAATGAGGCGTGAACCCTTCTCAAGTGCACTGCGAATCTCGGCAGTGTACGAATAGGGACTTGGCTGGGCTTTCTTGAAAACTTGGACGATATTTGCCGCAGATCGCTCTTGGGCAATAAGAACCTTCTCACTGCCGTTGATGATGAAATAGCCACCTTGGTCGTACGGACATTCGTTCAGCATGAAGAGATCGTCCTCCTGCTCACTACTCAAGTGACAAATCTTTGACTTCACCATAATGGGCATGCGCCCGATGAAGATCATGTCCTTCATATCGTCGGACTTGTTCTTGTCTGCACCGTAGTCCTCTCCACTCTCCTCTTCCTCCCATTCGAGCTTGGTGGGATGCTCACCAGTGTTGGCAAGCTCTTCTTGTTGTTCTTCGTCGAGCTCGTTCAGCGGTATGGGCTTCTCAACCGCAATAGATACCTTCTTCGTAATTTTGACGTACAGAGGGCTGGCATAAGTGAGGTTTCGGTCGCGGCATTCGTACGGCAGAAGGGTCGTGACCTTGCCATCAGCTTCGGTGATGGACGGCCGCGAGACCATGACGGTCCCAAACTTGACCTCGTATCGGCGAAGGGCAATAACCTTGTCGCTGTCCGACATGGGATTCGGTTGGTCGAGGGTGATTTGTGAATACTCATCGATGAGTTCTTGAACAGTGGAAGATGTAAATTCGTCGAAGGAGTCCACCTGCTGCGAAACCAAACCCTTGGACTCGAAGAATGATGAGATCACCGTCCAACAATCCTCGGGAGTGATGCTTTCATCTTCCTCGACGTAGCCATCGTAGTCGTATTCGTCGTATGCGTCAGCCATGTTGGCGGAGTGTGAAGGTATTTCGGGGGATGATCTTTTTGAGATTGCTTTCGTAGGTTAGTGGGCAGGCCGTATGTAGCACTCCGATGCTGAAGTGATTTGGTGACGGATGCGCGACGGTTGGGTGTACGGAGGCGGCAGGAACGTTGGTGGTGAGGCAAAGGACGAGGTCCAACCGGGCGATATTTGAAGGAAGCGAATCGAGGCTTGCTTGGTGCCGGGGTTGCGATCGATCCGAAAAGATGAGCGAAAGGGAGTCGACGGTGATTAAGAATCACGACACAGAGCCCAGGCGGATTTGCCTCCCTCGCACAGCAGGAGCATTCGCAAGCCGGGGGACGAAAGACAAGTCCGAACGTTCGCGAATCAAGTGCTCCAAGGGCGTGTGAGTACGATGGATCGCGACGCAGGCGGGTTGTGGTCGTTGTTATTTCGTTGTTGGTCGAGACAGAGCAAGAGCAGCCTCGCTGGGTGGTGTTTTTTTTTCAGTCTCGTCGCAGGCAGAAGACGTTGATGGGTAGCATCAAAGTCCTCAGAACGCGGTAGGGGGCGCGCTAGTCTTTTTCAGGACTAGGTGGCCGACTTTACTGCTACTGAGGCAGGCACTGTCGCCACCCAGTGAGCTACCTACCTACCTTATGTAGGGGTCCACAAGAGCTCCTCAGTCACGTGGCTTACCTGACTCAGATACCTGCGTGAACAACAAGTCTTGACCGCCGCCATCCGAGATGCCAGGCTCTTCTGATGCTGAGAGGCCTGATTAGACTGGTAGAAGATTGGCGTCATGACTTACTTTTCCTTAGATTTCGTGAGTACTCACTCGCGACTAGAATGACTTCCGTGTCGACTTCTAACTCGAGAGTGACTATGAGAGCGAAATGGCTACCTGTAACTGTGCTGCCTAATAAGACTGCGGACGCTGGAGGATTAGTAGGCGGGCCCTCTAGCGAAACTCCTAGAGCGTAGCTTCTAAGCCTCTATACTAAAAGCGCGTTTAGGATTAACTAAGCTACTACTACTAACGTAGTTTTCTTATATAGTAAAGTAAGATTTTAATAAAAGCTATTTATAGTAGTAAAGTAAATAATAAAAGTAAGTAGTAATTAAAATATATATTTTAAAGTAAAAGAATTATTTTTTTAGAGAGAGTAGAGAATATCTTTAAATTAAGATAGGTTAAGCTCCTCTTCTTCTTTAATAATAATAAAATCCTTAAAAAGCTATATAACTCTTAACTTATACTCTAAGTATACTAAAACTACTATAGATTTCTAAATATCTAGTTTAGTTTTAGCTTTAGCTAGCTAAGCTTCACTTATTACTAAGTATTTATTCTTAAGCTACTTAATATCTAAGTTAATAGATATAAAAAAGTAGAAGTAACTAAATATTAAAAGGGAAAGAGGAAGTAAAGTTAAAGCTAGTATTAAACTTATAGCTAGAGTAAGAGTTAAGCTTAAAGTAGGGGAAGAAATTAAGTTATTTAAATAAAAGTTAGTATTTATATAGTAATTATTACTTAAAACTTATTAATAGTTATTAAATAATTATATATACTCTTAAAGGAATATTAATAACTTTAGCTATTAAAATAATAGTTAGTATATATACTATTAGTAATATTAATAGTAATAAGGGAAAGTATAATATAAACTAACTATAAACCTTACTTTTTAGTATATTAAATATAAAGTATAGAAATTATATTACTAACTACTTAGATTATAATAATTAGGATATTTTAAGCTTTCTTAATAGTAAAAGTACTATAAGAGTAAAGGTTTATAATAAGCTTTTACTTTATAAGGAAGTTAGAGAGCTTTTAGACTATATTAATAACTAGCTTCTTAAAGTAAGAGAGTAAAGTATACTTAATATACTTAGTAGTAGCTATTATATATTAGATAATATTAATATAAATAAATAGGTAATATACTTTCTATAAATATATTAGTTATTTTATTATTTTTTTTAGTAATAAGAGTAGTAGTAGTTATAGTATTAGTAGTAGTAGTAATAGTAGTAGTAATATTAAAGAGATTTTCCTCTAGATTTTTATTAGTAATAAAATTAAGTTAGTAGAAGTAATAAAATAATTACTATTATTAAAACTAAAGAAGTTATAGATATTAAAAAGCTTTTTAGCTTATTAAGGCTTATTATATAATATAGTAGTATTATTTAGAGAAGAAAAAAAAGAGGAAGTTATAGTAGTAAGAAGTCTAAAAAGTATAATAGTAGGTATATAATAAAGTAATAAAAATATAGTTATTAAATCTTATTATTATATAAAAGTTAGTTATTTTATAAACCTTTTTAGATACTAATTCTATTCTATTTTCCCTCTTATTAAATTAATTATTAAATAGTCTAATTAACTTATTTAGAAGCTATAGAATACTACTATATTTATTATATTATTTAGTAAAATTAAAAGATAATATAAAAAGATAATAAAAGAAATAAAATAAAAAGAGAAAGGAACTATACTATTATTATTTAACTATTTAAGGGTGTAATATAATAAATTAAGCTTCCCTTAAGATATTTTAGTAGATATTAATAATAGCTTTAAACTACTTAACTATTTAACTCTAACCTCTTAACTATTTAACCTCCTAACTATTAACTCCTAATTATTAATACTTAACTATTAACCTTAACTATAGTAATATTATTATTATAGTTATTTAAGTTTATTATAACTTCTTATTACTTACTTTAATAAGCTAATTATTATCTAAAGTAATTACTAGAATAACTTAATAAACTAGCTTATATTTAGCTAAAAGCTTTATAAAGGTCCTTATTAGTAATATTATTACTATAATTATCTAAAAATACTTTAGTATTACTTCTAAAAAACTAATATACTATATTAACTTAATTATAAGATAGTATTAGAGGGATAACTAAACTTAATAGATTAGCTTATATTTAGCTAAAAGCTTTATAGAGGTCCTTATTAGTAATATTATTACTATAGTTATCTAAATCTATATTAACTTCTAAACTTAAATAAGTTAATTATTATCTAAAGTAAAAGAAGATATTATATTTAAGTATAAATAAGAGAGAAAAGCTTATTTAGTAACTAGATAATATATTAAGTAGTATAGTATTATATATTATTAAGATAATCTTTAGTAGTTTTAGTTTTATTATAGTAGAAATATTTATAGTTAAAGTTTCTTTTAAATATAATATTATTAATAGTTTTAATATAAGAGATAGTAATATAAACTAAACTAAGCTAAAACTTATATATAGAAATATTTATAATAGTATACTTAAGAATAAAGCTTTAAGCTTTATAGATAATAATAATAAAGGTATTTATTAAGAGAAACTATATATATATATATAAAGCTATACCTTTATAATACTTATAAGTAACTTAGAAAATAGGTATAATACTAAGACTAAAGATATTAATAGGTCCCTTATATATATTAAATTTATAGAGAATAATAAGAGGTATATTATTTTGCTAATTAGTATAAAAAGTTTAAATAATATCTTAAATAGTATTAATAATACTATTATAAAGTTTAGTTTTAACTTATATATTCTCTATTAGTATAATATATAAGTTAATATAGAGGAATAGCTTAATATAGAGACTACTAGTATTAATAAAAGAGACCTTATTAGTATTAAAGTTAGAATATTAAGCTATAAAAAGTCTAATTAGAGACTTAAGACTCTTAAGCTTTATTATATTATACTTATTAACTTTAATATTAGTAAAGAAGATATAAAGAGTATTATTAAACTCTTAAACTTATTAAATTAGAAGTATCTAATATATATAAGTATAAAGTATATATTATATCTTAAGAGTAACTTTAGAAATATAAAGCTAATCTAAAACCTATTAGAAGGTAACTTAACTATTACTTTATTACTAAATAATAACGTTTAGCTTAATAGTTTTATTAAATAGTTAATAGTTATTCCTTCTACTAATCTTATATTAATCTCTAAGTAGTTTACTATTATAAAGTAGCTTCTCTATAACTAATAAGAGTTAAAAAAAGTTACTTATAATTAAGATATTAAGGTTTCTAAAAAGTATATTAATATTATATAAAAAAATCTATTTAAAGTAATTATTAAGCTATCTAAATATTTATAAACTAACTATTAACTTCTTATTAATAATAAGGTATTAAATTAATCTCTATATAGCTTATAATAGTATAATATTAGTATTTATAAGTAGATAGAATTATAACTAAGTAATAAGTAGATAGAGGAAGTTATAGAGAGTAGAGCTTTTAATACTATTTATTATAATACTAGTTAGTATAGTAATTATTATAAGATTACTAAAGTTATTAGTAAGCTTCTTAAGAGTATAATATAGTAGTTAAATAATATAAGACTTTTTAATACTTCTTTTACTATTAATATATAGTAATAGCTATAATAAGTTATAATACTCTTATATTTAAGTATAATAAGCTATAACTAAGTTAAAGATCTAATACTAATATAGATTAAGATTATTAATATCTACTTTAATATACTCCTTAGTAATATAAGGAAGTATACTAATATATTAACTTTTCTAAGTCTTTTAGTAATCTATAATACCTAGCTTATTAGTATATTATCTAATATAAAGAGACTAATTATAGTTAAAGTTGATTTTTTAGTTACTTAGGATATTAATCTCTTCTATTTTAATAAAGTATTAAGAGACTTTATTAATAAGCTTTTACTAGTTAGTATTATATATCTAATCTTTAGTTTTAGTATTTTTAAATTTATCCTTAAGGAGATCTTCTTTAAAGCTATTATAAAAGTCTAAGGTATAATTATTATAATATTCTTAGTAAATTATATATACCTCTTAATATATTTTAAAGTAATTACTTTTAACTATTAATAGCTTATTTAAGTTTTAAAAGGAGTAATTAAGTATTAACTTAATATAATAATAATTTTTAAATTAAGTAGGATTAAACTTCTTATACTAAGGGAAGTAGTTAATAATATATAATTTAGTTTAAGAGAACTTATACTAAGAAGTTTAAATAGTATTAATATTTTAGATAAAGTAGATAAATATTATACTCTCTTAGGGATTATTAACTAAGCGCTATTAATACTTCTTAAGGATACTCCTCTTTTAGTGCACTTAGCTTTCTATAATAATATAAATATCTTAATTAATTTAATTAGGGGCTTAATAATTTATAGAGATAATAACCTAACTATATTTAGCTAAAGGTTAAGCTAAGAAGATATAGTAGACTTTTTAAGTACCTTAATTATACTTAGTAATAAGTTTATTTATTATTTTAGTAGTAAGTAAAACTACTAATTAGACTAAATTAACTAAAGGAAGGATTTTATTTAAAATCTCTTTATAACTTTTTATTTTTATTTCTACCTTATTATAATACTTATTAATATATTTAATAATAATATAAATATTTATATAGAGAGTAATATTAATATTAGCTAACTAACTAATAGATATAATAAAATTAAACTTATTAAGTATATTATTATTATACTTATTAGTATATATAAAGTAGTATAAATTAATATTATAAGTAACTATAGTGATATCTTATTTAGAGATAGGAAAATAAAAATAATAATTAAGCTTATTAATACTTTTCTTCTTATACTAATAGTAGCTATTATATATATAACATTATATATAGTTAATAATACTTAATAGGAAAGTAAAGCTAGAAAGTAGTATATTTAGCTTAATAAAGTTAAAAAGGTTAACTTTATTCTAAATATTAAATTAATAATATAGCTCTAAGTTTATAATACTAATATAATAACTCTATTCTTATATAAAGGTATTATATAACTCTTCTATTAATATATCTTATATAAGTAAGTCTTTAATTTAATAGAGACTATAATTATATATACTACTATAGCTTTAGAATTTAAAGTAATCTTAGTAATTAATAATATTATATTTCTTAATTAATACCTTATCTTAAAATAACTAAGAATATTAAATAAAGAAATATACTATAATATAAGGATTATTTTATAAGTTATTTTATATAATCTAAACTTTTTAAAATTAATTAGTTTAAAGCTATTTATTAAACTTAAGTATATACTTTTAGAAGTAATACTAATAGTAATTAGTAGTACTAAATATAATAAAAATAGAGAAGTAACTTAAAGTATATATAGTAGTTTTAAGTTAATTATACTTTATCTATTAATATATATAAGTACTTTTAAAGATATCTTTAAACTAAATAATAAAGTTTAAGATAGTTTTTAATTTAGGTATATAATTAGTAAAAGTAGTATAAAAATTATTAAGTATTATCTCTTACTATTTAGTATACTTAGTAAAATAGATACTTCTACTTAAAGCTTTTTTATATATTATTATATTAAATATTATAAAATAGAAATAAGGATAATAAGTAAAATAACTATCTTTATATTTAAAGGTATATTATATATATATTAAGTAGTTAATATTTTAGAAGTATAGCTAGATAAACTCTCTAAAGCTATTAAGATAGAGTATAAAAAACACTAAAAATAATAAAGTTTATAAATTATTTAAGTTATTTAAAAAGGTAGCTCTAAATAAAAGTATTTTAATATAATACTAAACGCTAAGCTAAATAGCAATAAGCTAAATAATATTAAGCTTATTATATAGATATTTTAGATTAGATATATCTACTATAATATTAGGTAAAGTAATAATATTAATATTATCTATATTATATTTAGTATTTAGATTATATTCCTTATCTAGATTATTAAAGAACTACTATAGAAGTTTATTTATTATACTATTATTATTAAGTAATTAATTTATATTTACTTAATTAAGAATAATATTAATATAGCTTAAATAGTTATTAAAAAAATAATAAAGCTAGATATAAATATAGTTCTTATAAATAGTAAACTACTATTAAAACTACTAATATATATAAAAGTTCTAATCTATATTTATAGAGTAAAAAATAATAATATTAAGATCTATAAGTAAAAAGAAAAGCTAATTATATATTTTAGTTATATTATAAAAGAAGTTAATAATATAACCCTTATAGGTATACTAAATACTATAAACTTAATAAAGATTAATAGTATAATAAACTCTTATAATAAAGATCTCTTTAATATAAATAAGCTTTAGAAAGTAGTTAGAAATATCCCTAAACTATAAGTTATTAGTAGTACTAAAGAAATAGATATCTTAACCTTAATTATAAATATAATAAGCTTTATAAATAGAGTTAGTATCTAAACCTATATTAAACTACTTCTACTTATAATAAAAGTAAGTTTCTATAATATCTACGTTAAGTTTTATATAGAAGTTATTAATAAGTTATATATTAATATCTATAATTACTTTAGCGTTAAGATTATTATTAAAAATAAGGTTTAAAATATAGAAATTATAAATCTAATTAACTAAGTTAGCTTATTAATATAGATAGAGAGGTAGCTATATTAATAATAATAAAGTAAGCTCTCCTTAATAAGTATTATTACTAACTTTATTAGAAGATATATTATCTCTAATAGAGAGAGGTTAATACTAAAAGTATTATAGATATTTTATATCTTTATTATTATTATTAATAAAGAGAATATAACTAATATTATAATAATTATAGATATACTACTTAATTTTAACCTCTAAGTTCTAACCTATAGTATTAATAATATAATAAATATAAATATTATCTTCTAAAATATAATATATTATAGAGTAAAATATATTATATCTCTAATAAATAAAGTAAACTTATAGTAGTATTAATAGACTTAAAGGTATATCTTTAGCTATTATACTATTAGTTTAGCTTTAAATAAAAGTAAATAAAGATAATATAGAAAATAGCTTAATATTTAACCTTTAAGTAATATAATACTCTCTCTATATACCTACTTACTAAGTATAAGTAGCAGTTATATCTAAAGAGTCTTAAAAGTTTTAGCTATAATATAAGTAGGATAGTTAAATAGTAAGCTTAATTTAAAGAGTAAAGTTAGATTAAAAAGTAAAATAAAAAATATACTAAGTACTACTAATAATAAGCTATAAATAAGAGGTATCTTAGATAATATAGCTACTAATAGTAGGCTAAGGAATAAAGTAAGGGAGCTTATTAGGACCTCACTCTTTAAGATTTATTATTAAATAGAAGCTATATCTAAGAGAAAAAGCTAGCTAAAGATTTAGATATATAGTAATAAGAGTAATAGAAGTATAAGTCTAAATACTTTAGACTACTTTTATAGATTAAATAGAAGAAGTATACTATTAATTATTAGTAAATAGCCTTAAAGATAAATATAATAATTTATATTTTAGGTTTTAAACTATCTATAAGTAAAATAATTAACTATAAGTTTAGTTAATCCCTTTTTTAAACTTTAGAAGTTAGAGATAAGCTTAATTTAACTATAATTATAACACTTTTTAGTTAATTCTAATAGATCTAGCTAATTAAGAGGGTTCTATAAAGGACTACTATTACTACTACCTAAAAGAAGAGGAGGAAAGATAGTTATAAAAACTATAATAGATTAACTAATTATATATAGATAGTTTAATAATAATCTAATAATATAATTATTAAATTAATAATAGATTAAAGTAGTTATTAATTAATAATAAAGTAATAAAGAAGAGAAAAAGAAATAAGAGGTTATTAAGTTATAAATAAGTAAAATAAAGTTAGGTGTTTATTATTAGTATAAGTAGGTACCTATAAATATACTAAGTAAGTAAAATAAATATAAGCTTACTTACTTAGTAATTTTTTTTTTTTTTCGCTAAGTTAATAACTTAAATTAGTAGTTAATAATTATTAAATAATTACTTAATTTTTATAATAATAATTATTATATAACTATTAATTATTTATTCTAAAGTTATTTATAATTTTAATAATAAGAATAAGCTTACTTCTCCTTTTTAAGAGCCCTCTAGAGGCCCTCCTAAAAGGCTACTATATAAAGCTTTCTACTACGTTTAGCTTTTACTTATAGCACCTATTTATAGTATTCTTTCTTACTTATAGCGCTATTATTACTACTATAACTACTAATTATTATATAATTATTACTACCTCTTATTTTTAATACTATAAATAATATATTATAAAGTAGTATTAATAACTACCTCTTCCTTTATAATAGAGATTATTAAGATTATCTAACTAATCTATAAAAAGTATTAAAAGGTTAACTAATCTATAAAAAGATCTCTTATATTATTTTTATACCTAAGCTTTACTAAGAGTTATAATTATAACTCCCTCGCTCTACTCCTATAGCTTTACTTTGCTCCTTTAGCTCCACTCTACTACGCCTCAGGAGCTACGCTTCGCCTTTAGAGCTACGCTCCGGATGAAGAATCGGAGCTTTCAATGATCTATCAATGACCGCATAAATTTGAACGAGTGTTGGTCAGATCATCCCTTGGTCATTATGTCAAAGCCATTTCAAGAAGGTTCTTACCAGTGTCAGTCGACCAAAAAGTCATACTTTCACCTCACTCTCTCCCCGTGTACATGTGACGCTGTTACAAAGTATTGGCATCAAGATCGTTCCGCGCTGTTGTGGTGCCTGGATGTGGGATAGGACCGGCCACATAGATGCATAAGCGAATCTAGGCAGTATCGAGCTTTTCGATGTTACGGACTGTGAGAGAAGCTGCTGCCCATTCCGGATAAGTATGGCAGGTATTCATACTTTGTATGTTACTCTTACTGCACTCAGCATAATACGTAGGTAGAATTCTGCGTTATCCTTTTCCGGCAATTCAAGGGCTCCGTCAGCGGTCGAAATGAGTATTCGAACGTCACAAGCTTCGATGCTTTTGTCCCATATCTGGCCTGACTGGCCGGCCACAACAAGGTGTTTGTTTCAGTCGCGACAAGATCTGTGGGGGCCTGCTTAGCCCAAAGCCATGCAAGAGTCTCCAGAAATTTGACAGTGTCCGCCAACAGAAACAAATATGCTTCTCTCCGCACTCTTTACTCGCAACGTCATCCGGCACTGTTGTTAGCAAAAAGGATGTCTGGCATCGCACAGACTTCATGGGCAAGTGTAACGAGCACGGAAAGACCAGGTCACCACGATGCACCTCACAGTCTCGGCGGTGGAGGATAATGCGACAAATATAACATGAATTCAAGTCCTCAAGAGGTACTACGTAAACCTAGCCATGGCAGCGCGTTGGGTTTCACGCCAACTGTTGTCCTCGGCGAGGCAGTCAGTCATGTTAGTAGTGACAAATGGCGCCAATATCATCATCGACAGTCCAGGTACCGGCCAGACCGCTGACCTCAACTTCGACGCCGGGACCAGGCAAGTCTGACTTGCCCAGGAAGAAGTCTCCCTTGCCTTCCGGCTTGTTCGTTCTCTTCATAAAGCGGCGAGTCCATTCCTCGATGGCCGGCTCACCAGTCTCATCTCGCGCCTGTTTCAAGAACGGGATGAGTGCGGTCCCGCCAGTGCCTGTCAATTTCTTATTCTTCCCGGTAGCTTCCAGGTTGTTTCCCTGAGCATTAGATTGGCGCTGCCGCGAAGCGACGGCCAAGTTCATTCGCTGGCGTGCGGCCTCAGGGCTTCTCGACCTGCTTCGGGCGCGCACCTCTCGCGAGGGTAGAATGATATAGCGAGTGACGATGGCAATGTGCTTATCACGGAACGCACTCAGCATTGCCAGGCAAGCATCATACGCCAGACAAAGCTGACGATCCTGTTTGTGGCTTTCGACAAACTCGCGGATATTGGCGACACCGGCGACATCCTTGAGAAAGCGTGCATGCGGGCCTGGCATATAGCGGCGCATTTCCATGATGAAGTTGTGCTGCGGAACAGGGGCTCGAGACTCACGCTCCGACTCGGAGAAGGGATCACGCTTCTCGCCGGTCGGACGATGGTCAACTCCAAGGATAACGTCAAAGAACTGAATGAGACTGCTCTGTGCATTGCTACCGCCGCTGTACTGGCGATAATCCTCCTTGCCGGAGCCGTCGGCGTAGTTGACACCGTCTGGAAGCCCAGCCTCGGCCATGTTTTTGCTGCCTGCGAGAAAGATTCGGATGCGATTGTAGAAAATGTTGGGATCGCAGCTTTCATGCATGCGCTGCAAGATATTGGTCAAATCTGTCATGCGTTCCGCAAAAGCACGCAGGCTATGAGTGACGGTGGCAGCATCTTCTTGTCGAGCGGCAGCAACAGCATCCAGCATGAGCGGGATGATTGGAGCCCCGCGAGCTTCAATAGCCACGGAGACAAGGTAGAACCAGGATTCATCGAGCGAACCGGTGAAGGTGTTCAGGGTGGCTAGGTTCTCGAGATTATCGATGTCTTCGTCGACGAAAAGAGGCTTGAAGTTCCACAGACAGAGGGCAGCGTAGGTGGCTACGGGAGGTAGCTCCAGATGATTGGAAATCTCAAGGAGCGGGATGGTAATGGCCGGGGGCAGCTGGTCGCATGGTTCATCGCCACCCCAAACATACGCGTGTGCCATGAAGCACAGCAGGGAGTAGGCTCTCCGCCATTCTGCGTCATGTTCCAGACCGATGGTGGAGAGGACTGGCAAGCGGTCGACAACCGGGCGAAGGCGACGGCTTAGAACCAGAGCTTGAAGGTTGGCAACAACTGCCTCCCACTTATTATAGTAGGGATCCGGCAGTCGGGTCAACGGCAGAACGTCTGGAAGGAATCCATGTTTTGGCGAGATTCCGTAATCGGACAAGACGGGGATGGGTGGAAGCATAATGAATGCCGGCGCTTAGCTCTCAGGTGTAGGAGAGATGGAAGTGTGATAGAAGCTGACTGAGTTAACGTCGTAGGCTCAGAGTCAACAAATTGAGTGTTGAGAAAGCTGCCCGGCTTATCTGGAGGCACAATGTAAAGTTGATGGTGGCGTGTTTTCGAGACAGTATTTTAACAAGGTCCTGACGCAAGGAGTATCCAGATAATGGCTCTGGAATACTCCTCAGCCGTGCGAAAGATCCTTGGTGTTGCGAGCATTCAATCGGGAAACGGAGTGGGATTACAAAGACTTCTGGGAAGCAGCAGAGAGATCGAACTTGGGAAGTGGGAGTGTGAGAAAGGAAAGAAGAGTTGCGAGAGAAGACGTTTATTAATGCGCGCAACAGTCCCCGTTCTGTTGAGTGGGATTGGACGGAGGAAGGAGGGAAGGGAGGGAGGGAA
>JAQIUS010000489.1:0-38565 GCA_028639655.1 Colletotrichum sp. SAR 10_66
CACATCTCATCTGAGACGGCATCGCCGATCTCTCCGTCCGATGTGAATAAGCCCCTCCCTCCCGCTCCCAGCTCGTATGGTGGGGAGGGGACGGAAGATGTCTTACCTACCTCTTGAGATTCGTCAAAGTTGTACGATGCAGAGGCAACAAGTCTGCTTCGTCGGTAGGTACGGTAGGTGAGGTAGGTAAGGTAGTGTGAGGAATGGTCGTTCCTGGGCCACGCTGGTCTGGGCCGGACTGGTCGAGTAAGATGAGAGAAAGGGGTGTGGAGGAGGGAATAATGATTGCTGAAGGGTTAATTAGGGGACCAGCAGGAAGAGGACGGGAGGAAGAGCAGCAGAGAGACTAACGGCAGAGCGGGATATAGCCGCGACCTGGACCTGATGATCAGAGGGGAAAGGGGGGAAGGAGGGAAGGGGGGGCTTGGAGCGCGAATGCGACTGTGCGGCGGGAGTGTTAGTTACCTCCTGCTAGTGGGCACGAGGTAAGGTAAGCGAGGTAAGTATCCGTACCTGCCCGTACGTTACCTAAGGTAGACAAATACGGTACGTAGGTACTCAGTCACAGATGGATGATGCTATTGCAGACATTCATTCGCATGCATTGAAAGGTACAATAGAGCAATAGAGCCGGAACAACACGCAGCGAATGCTAATGCTCTCTTTCTCCCGCGCAGTCCGTCTGAAAACTCTACGAAATTGTGTGTCGTTTGGTGTGGATTTCAAGACCCCAATGCAGCAAACGACAATGGGGGCCTTTCGGCTCGGGTGGTTCTAGTGCGCGGCATGGAACGAATGGGACGGGACGCTGGCCATGGAGCAGCACTGGATGGGCCACAAGCTGGCAGCAGCCGACTGCACCGTGAGCGCTCGGGGACCCGGCACCGTATCCCAGAGACTGGGAGCCGCCACGTCCGGACCGCACCCGCTCAATCACGCCTGGCAACTGCCACCTCTTGGTCCCGTCCTCAAGTACCTACCTACCTAGGTAGGCACACTTAGCTGCTGGGTCTGCAGGTACAAGTGGTGGATACGGTACACTGTACAGATGGCCCTGTCTGTTCAGTGGGCCGCTGCACCCAGGCACCCAGGCCACCCTGAGCCCAGCGCCGCGGACCCAGCTGTCAGTGGAGCGTGTGTGTGGTTTGGTGCTTGTTAGTCTTTACAGACAGGTCGTGGACCAACAGGTGCGGCTATTCGTAGCCCGAGTTTTCGTACCTGCGGGACCTGTGCTCAGGCACCGTCAGGCCCGTCAACCGGGGTCAACTCCGGCTCACAGTGCAGACAGGTGCAGGTGCAGGTGCAGGTGCTTCCATCAGGTCTGCTCTGATTCCCGGGCTTCTCACTTTCCTTCCCCTCCAGCCACTTCCACCTCGAACGTTACAGTCAAATGGCATGCAAGCAAACATCAAATGGCGGTCTGGCCATCCCGAAATGCGCACGACTCGGACAATGGAATCGTCAATTCAATCCATTGTCATAAACCTACGTATTCATAAGCACGTACGCCGAGGTTTGCCGTCTGGATTGCGCGACCTTGGCATCTTGTAGAGCCCACTCCAACTACCTAGGTACGATATGCGCTTCGCGTAAGACAGCACCACAACACGTCCTCCTCTCCGCATGACGTACTAAGCTCCAACGTCGAGCTCCCTTCCTCTTTAGGATTCAATTAGTCGCAATATCCCCTCTACAAGATCCGCGTAGTACCAAGCAAGCTAATGTCACCGCACATCACAGCAAGCCTGCCGTGAGCGCGCGTACGGACACCGTTGATGTCTCAAGATGAAGCAGCCCGGCTGGTGCCATGATCTTCAAGCGCCCTAATCAGCTCAGAGTCGCATCAACACGTGGCCGCGGAGCGAATCACACCTCTTGGCTACCTAGTATACCATGTTATAGAGTACTAAAGTAACTAGCTAAGTATCCGTTCTACCTTACTTTACTTTAAGTGTCCGTATGGATACTCTGTCAAGGTTCAGGACTGTTATTCTGCCATCAGCAACTAATTACCAAGAACCGTTGGCTCCAGCCCCGGACACCCCCGCCATGTACAATGTATTACTTGCTCACCACAAGAAGCTTGCGACGCCTCATCGTCGGCACTTTATTCTGTGCCATCCATGCCTTCGTCGACGGACCTTCCTCATGCACCGGCTCCTTTTCTACGGACGGGCGCCTCACGTTGTGCGCCTCACTCATCTTCTGACTGATGATCCTTGACCAAATTAAGACCCATCGTCCATGGATGATCCTCCAGAACTTGGAGCTTGGCGTTGCCCATCAAGCTCCAGTAGCTTGGGTCTTGGGAAACTCCCAATTAGCCCATGTCGGATCCGGCAGCATGATCTGACTTTGTCACTCCCTCATCTCGCGGAACGGGACACGCGACACCCATCCGCAGATTGTCGGCCTCGTGCAAACGGCCCTTCTCACTTGCCGTCCCGGACACTCGGATCTCGAAACCGCATTCCAAAAACGGCGCCAAGCTTCTGCCTCGGATAATAAACTTCTGTCAATTTCGAGCACGGTTCGTCTTGAAATTGCCCTCTCTGAACGATGCAATTTTGTGATGGCCCGAAACTTCGTCGAAACTTGGTTTCGGATTGCCAAAGGCAACCAACCAGCACTGAACATTGACGCAGCTAGTTATGAGCTCCCGCTCGACATTCTGTCAGCTCCAGCTCATTGCGCTACGACTCTAAGCCATTCCTTCGCTTGACTATGGAATATTCTCAGGCCATCACTGAAGCAACCAACCGGCCGCAGGCGTCGTCAGGGCGTGGTGGAAATAACGTCGTGGACTAAACTTCTGGCCGCTTTCTTGGCATTCCGCCGCGGACCCCTGGTCTTGGCCACTTCTTCGTCGCGTGCCTGCACAAAACGAGTGGCCATCGAATCATCTTGCAGCAATTGACGAGCCTGGACCCGACCGTCGTCTGATTCCGGGATCCGGAAATCGACCTTCACAATTTCACCGTCCTCATCATCAAATCTCTACAAAGTCAGTGTGCAATTTGACTTTGAGTTTGCCCGCCCCGAGTCGTCGTCAGCAACATCTCACCTTACCAGCTTGACCGGCGGATCAAGCGAGGCATGGACGTGCTCAATAGATTGGAAATGCTGAGTCTTGTGGCGGCCTAGTGTGCTCACCTCATGCATTCCAGAGATCACAACTACCGGGGACTGGCCGGGTGCTAATTTGAAGAACGGCTTGTTTTCTTTGCAAAAAAGGGCTTGCGCAGACTGTGCGCAAGTTTGTATCCGTGAACGGCTTGAGGCCATGAGTGACAGCGCCAGCATCTGGGCGAAGAATGGCCATTCAGTCCAGCAGATGATGGGAAACAATGGCGGAGCACAGGATTCGAAAGGCTGGCGACCTTACCTTGGGATGGCCAGAATTGACCGCACGCACATTGGATTTCCAGAACAACCTCCGTAAACCCCAGCCCGCGAGAGTGTTATGGATATCAGCGTGCAGCTGTGGCGTCACAAAGCCTTATTTCCATTGGCGACATAAGCTAAAGGGCGATCCTTCTGGAGGTGCATGCAGCTTTTGGTGCCACTCAGATGCGCAGAGGGGAGGAAGGGGTTGTGGCTGCATCGCCAAGCCGCATGATATGGCAAGACGACGACGAGACCCTTCGTAAAAAGCGTCGTCTTTGGGTTACATGGACTTGGGATACGAGGACAAGACATGCAGACCTGCAGCAGCAAACTGCAAGAGGCAGGCCACTGCCACTGCCACTGCCAATGCACTGCACGGCAGCACTGCACGCAGCAGCAGGAGATATCGCTCATTGCCGAAACCCACGTCGTCTTTGTCTCGTCCTAGATCGGAGTGTTGTTGGACTCGCATCGCAGGCATGGGACAAACGCAATCAGAGACAGACGCTTGCTCTGCCTGCCGAGGCCTCTGGATGGCACGCAAGTTGCGCACAGCACTGGCGGTAAGGTGTCCGTCAACCGAGACAGGAGGTTCGGCCTGGTACGTGTCGAGATTGGACGGGCCCTATTGACCGAGAAACGCATTCAACAATCGACGAGCCGCCGCCGCCGCCGCCGCACCTGTGTTGAGACGGTGAGGGCGGTTTGCGATGGAGGAGACGGCCGTCGTCGGATTGCTTCTTTGCCGTGGCTACTGGTGAGAAATGAAGAAACGACGGACCCCTAGAAAGCTGGCCCCGACGCGACGCGGTTGTCGAGGGATGACGGCCAGCCAGCTTATTGATCCCATGATCGACCATTGTCCATTGTTCGCGTTTCCATGGGGTAAGTGCGAGTGGGAGGAGTGAAGCTCAACGCTAGCAGATCCGCCATCGTCAACTGCCAAGGCCGACCGCTGGTCTGCTTCTTAGTCGGCGATTTAATGGCTGTTCTGAGACAGCCGGCGAAGCCCTAACCCGCCTGATAGCTGAGGACCACCATAAAAAACAACAACAACCGTGCCTTGAGGCTCGCTATCCAGCCTTTTCCTGGGGTTAGTTCTTTCCTTTCTACCTGTTTAGCCCAGCTACATCCACTTATAAGGGTTTAAAAGCTATAGGAAAACTCTATTAGTAATACTAATAAAAGCGCTTACTAAAGTGCTATAATACTATTTTAAAAACTAAGGAATCTAAGGTATAATTTATTAAAGTTATAAAACTACTATAACTTTAATAATATAAGAACTTTTAGAAAATTATTAATAAATATATAGAGAGAAAGAATCTATTTAAGATACTAGATCTCTCTAATCCCTAATTAATATAAATATACTTACTATAGATAATATTAAAATACTTAAAAATAAGTTACTTCTAGCTAACTTCTTTATAATTAAAACTATTAATATTAGAATAAAAAAATAATATAACTTAATTACTATTACTAATAATTACTATAAACTTATTATACTTTTTATTAAAAATATAATCTATTTATATATTAAGATAAATTTATATATAAAAAAAGTTTTAATCTATTAAGTAGTAATCTATTTACTCTAATTTTAGAATAGTAATTTAAATAGTATTAATATATTTAAAAAAAAGTTTAGAGAAATCTATAGAAAGTTAAAAAGAGGGAATATTTTAAAAATAGATATAAAAAAAATTAATTAAATTATAAAATATATTAACTATTTTAATAAAGTTAAGGAGGTTATTATCTCTATTAAACTAGGTTTTTAGAACTAAACGTATAAGGTTATAGCTAGAAAGGTGTAGTTATAGGGGTAGCTTACTAAAGTTCCTAAAAAGTACACTTTAATACACTATATCACTTCACAGTGAAGGGGTTAGTTCTTTCTTTGCCGCACCTCAGGTAGTAAACGTGAACAAGGGACGGAGGCGTTGGGAACGTGGCATTGCCCCTCCACCGCCTCCGACATGACGAAACCAACCACATTCAAGAGACCGGAGGTCAGACTACTACGCCGTACAGACGCTGGACTGCGGACACCATGGCCAATGGAGACGGCCCATCGGACTTGTCAAGGAGCTTGTCTGCACCAGTTGCTTCCTGTAGGTGGTCCTTCACGGGGCGCTGACACTTTGTCGTGTGAGTGCACTGCAGTAGACTGATGCCCGCCGTGGATCATCCCCACCAACCCAAGGGTGCTACTCACCATACACACTCAAAAAGCTCACCACACCTTTTGACTGATTCATCCCATCCAAGGGAACGTTTGCTTTTTCCTTGATTATGCAGCAGCAGAGGCGCCCAAGCCATGTTGCCTCTTCCTACGGGCTGGAGGGAGGGCCGCCAAGGGTCGAGTGCCGTAACGCCACCGATGTGTGAGATCAGGAAAAGCTGGGACGACAGCCAGCACCAGGGAGAAGGACAGAAACAAACGATGGACGTCCAAAAAAGCCCATGCAACCGCCTCCAACCGGCTTCCTCAACTCCTCCTCCGCATGTGTGTCGGTGAAGCGGCGGAGAGTGTGTCCCAAAGCGGTATCCGACCACTGGCCCAGTGCAACTCGACCGACCAACGGGGCGTCCTAGGAACCCCTTGAAGTCTGGAGACTATCCCGAGTTGGTTCGTTGATCGGTTCATCTGCTAAGATAGTCTGAAGCCCTTGGCTGGTTATGCTTCCTGGCCTTAATTTTTCTCGCTTCGCCCACCCCGTCCTACCCTCTTTCTCCCCATTACAGGTCACGATCTTGATCGGTTCGGGAATGGTCGCCCTGGTTTTGCTGCCATCGCTCATCCGTTCTGCCCCCAGCGGGGAAGCAGCCTTCATGCACCTTACTCGCCCAGCATGCTACTACGACGCTGCTAATTAATTAAATCACATCTTGCTAGCACCAAAAACCCCCCAGTTGCCAGTCACAAGCGCCATCACTATCGATTGGCCCGAGGGGCAAGAAAATCCAGAGAGAGGCATGCGAGTTTGATGGCTTCCCTTATGCGCCGCGTGCCGGCGAGAGGCAGAGAAGCAGAGGAGGAGCCAGATGGCGCCCCGAGTCTGGTGTCGTCCGTCGTCCGTCGCCCGTCCCAAGGTTCCCCATACCTCTTCATCCATGGACTTTTGAAAAGTACCTACCCTTCTTCCCCTACTGCGTTACTGCGTATGGCGGCGCAATTCCCAACCCCCACCCGCTTGAAGACATGAAATGGACGGGAAATAAAGCCTCCAAGCAAGTAAGTCAGTAGTAGTAGTGCTGAGCTCCTCCAACCCAACCCCATGCAAGCATTAAGCCATAATGAGCCAGTCATCTCTCTCTCGCTCACTCACTTACTCACTCACACTCGACGAAAGAGAGACAGAGAGAGAGAGAGAGAGAGACCTGACCGGACCTGACCAGGCGAGCTTGTCTAAAAATGCAACCTATGGAACGCTCGTCCTTCAAGACATCCGTGACCCCCTCCTCCCCCCCTTGTGGCTCTTAATTCTTCATCTTTTCCCACCACAAAAACAACCTTTATTTTTGTCTCCTCTGTCTCTGGTTCTCTTGGGTCTTGTCTCTGTACTATTCCTGGTGCGGTTGTGTTCTCGACCACTAGCACACGGAGCATTCTCAGTCAACTGTCTCTCCTCCTGCCCTCCTCATCCTTGCACGCTGCAAAGAGAGAGAGGAAGAGAGAGCGTCCGTTCTCGCCTCGACCAAACATACATACACACACACCAACAACACAGCAATAACTTTACATATAAGCAAAACACATTCTTCTCTTCTCCTCTTCCTGCACCTTCTTGCACACACAGTCATCATACCTACGCTTTATCTCCGCTCTCCCGTCCCAAAACACACACATCAGCATCCGAGTAGAAGGAACCGGGGACGGACTAAGCGCGGACACAGCAGTCTGAAAGTGTGTGTGTTCGCCCGTGAGGTACATATTGTCTGGGACCCTGCCGGACCAAAAGAGAGGACGAAGCAGCAAGAAGACGCAACCACGCATACGCAAACTCACCTCTCACCTCCTTGGCCTGCGTCCCATTCATCCATCCACCCATCCATCCCCCTCTCAGTCCGCACGCAGGACACACGACGCAAGCCCAGCTCGCTCCGCTACGGTGCCTTGCACCAGACGAACAGCCGACAGGATTTCACAAGGACCCCTGTGCGCCCGCCGTGCCGCGCCGCGGGAGAGTGACAGAAGAGCAGGACCGGGGGGAAACGCTTTCGACCCCACTTCCGTTCGGCCTGGGCCTGGGACGATCGAGCCAAAGGAACACACACTCGGGTCGCTTGTGACCTGCTTCGAACCGTGGTTCTGCGCCGGGTCGTATGACATATACATAGCCCACACAGGACCCAAGACTGGCGGCTGTACCGTTCTCACTTCCAGGGCAGTTTGTCGCATTTCCAGGGCAGCAAGCAGCGTAACCAAAAGTCAGCAGTCACCTTTTTTCGTTCGCATTTCGCCGTCCACCTCTCCGTTTCGTACGTCAAGGCTGGGTTCTCCGGATGTGACATATCAACGAAACCCTGTTGTACAAACCACCAAAGATCTCGCTACTTATCTTCTCCTTGTCGTCAACCCACCGTCCTCCGATCAACCGATTGACACGGCGAAACTTCTTACGAACACACGACAAATAGCATCGCCTTACATTGTGTATACAATTCTCAAGGGCTTTCACATACTCCCACCAAGAGTCGCCAAAAACTCTGGAACACTTTCACCTCTAAACAGCCTCGCTCGGAGAAATCCCCAGTGGGGTACTTGCACGTCATCGACATGTTATACAACATGAGCTACCCTCACGACCACGCGGGGGCACCTCCGGCGGCGGTAGCGGGGCAGCAACCCATCAAACCCACAATGGCACCCGTGGGCGCCGCCGCCATCCGGCCGCCGAAACAGCGGTGCTCCCAGCCGATGCCCTTCGACCCGGAGGAGCTCTCACAGAAACTCAACAAAGTCATTGCTGATCGCCAGGCTTATTCCGAGAGGAGGAGGAGAGCCAGGGCCGAGGGAGCGGCCGGTGGGAACGCAGCGCCCATGAACCTATCCTCAGCCACTCAACCACCACCACACGCTAGCATGGCCAGGGAAATATTCGAACAAGGCACTCTCAAGCCCGGAGAACGTCGAACCGTGATCAACCCCGTCAGGCCACGCACCGAGCCAGCACCGAAGAAGCCCACGGCACCCAAGGAGAGACTCGATACCAGCGCGGCGCGGCCAAAGTCCAAGATGTCCGACGACAGCCGGAGCTCGAGCTCCAAGTCAAAGGACTCCTCCAAGAGCAAGCACCACTACATCCCGCAGTTCGCCGCCTCGCAGTTTGCACGGACGACCACGTCAGACAGCATGCCGGAGGGCAAGGGGCTCGTCCACAAGCTGTCCCGCACCGCCCTGAGGATCGCGCAGGCTCACCGGGAGCGGCATCAGCAGGAGCGCAAGAACTTCTACTCGGACCGCATCCCGGAGGATGAGACGCAGCCGATTGAACGTCCGCATCGCGACAGGAATCACCACAGGCACACCATCGAAGGTGCACCCGCCGGACACCATGCGGAAGACCGCCGCGCCCGCGCTGCGAGGCGCGCGAGCACAGGGGCTGCAGACCTGCTGATGTCGTGGGAATCCGGCACCTCGTCACCGACCCCGGACGGCGACAGCCCCGAAGTGCCCGATCAGGATCCCTATGACCGCCGTGCCGACTGGACGCAAAGGGACGAGGCTCCTCCCCACCAGCCAGAGCAGCAGGCACAACGGCAAAAGTCCAGGCCCTCCTTGCGCAGCGCAGATTCCATCTGGGCGCTGAGGAATAAGCTGAGCGCGTTGACCAAGCACAAGCAGGATGATCAGCAGCAGAGGTCCAGGGATGGCAGCCCGCCGTCTGACACCACGCTCAGGTCACCCAAGAGTGGATTCTTCGCTAGATTCAAGGTCAACCATTGATCCCCGCGGCAATACAGAGGGGGGTCGGCTTACCGTTGTCCAACAATATTACTATACGAATACTTCTACACGTACACGGTGGTTCACAGCACACCTTTCGAATGTGTACGCCTAATCCAAACCATGGCGTCAAGCCCATTTGTCTCCCGCCGGGCTATTCACCTACCCTCCTCCAAGAGCTTCCTGATGAGATCCGTATCCTTCTCCGCTGCACTCTTCCGGATCGCCTCCTCAGCAGCGGCGTCCTCGCCCTTGAGGATGAGATGGTTGATGAGCTCAATGTACTCCCGCACTCCCTCGCCGTCCTCCCCCGCCGCGGTCCTCGCCTTCCGCAATGCCTCCTTGCCGTTGCGGATACCCACATCATGCGACCACTGTTCCTTCTTGGGATTCGCGGCCGCCAAGGCCCTCGCCTTCATCGTGTCGTTCAGGCTGTTTCCGGTTCCCTGCAACTCTGGCGGCGGTTCGGTGGCGGCGAGGATACCCAGCAGACGCGATTTTAGACTCGGGTAGCGCTTGAACAGGTAGCGCAGCTGGGGCGAGTCGTCGAGGACGCTGAAGGGGTTCTTTGGATCGAAGGCTTTTTTTGCCCCTGGCTGCTTAGGCGCCTCGACGGGCGGTTTGGGAACGGGTTCGGGATCTGGCGGGTGGTTCTCGCGGTGGATCTTACTACATTGCACCGAGCAACTATTTTCATACCCATTAATGTTAGTAAATAATGCACACGACAACAGAGAATGTATAATGAAGACAAAATGTCCCCACGGTGAGACGTACAATGGCAAAGGACAACGTGTGCACTTGTATTTGCCTTCCTTCTCGTTGCAAATGCCACACATCTTAGTCTTGGGCGCCGCCTTTGGCTCGGGTACTGCTTCGGGTTCTTGGGTTTGCGGTGCTGTTGTTGGCGCAGGCTCTTTGGCAAGATTTGGTGACACCTCTTGTTTTCTGCTCTCGTCAACGGCCTCGCCTGTTGCGTCCTTGCTCGTCGTTCCGTTGGCAGCCGGCGCATCTTTCTCCCCGCTCTTCGCCGCGGCCCCCTCCGCCTCTTGTTGGTTCTCGTGGGGGCTCACAGTCCTCGACCTCTTGTTCGCATGCTCAATCAGCTCCTCCAGCACATCTTGCGAGCGCTTGGGGGACCGAGGGACGACCGGCTGCGGCGGAGGGCCGTCGTTATCGGCGGACATTGTTTCGCTTCTTTCTCGGATCGATTCGCGCGCCGCCACAAAGTGTTTCGCCCGTTTCCTTTTGAAGTACTTTCTCCGCTCCGTGAGCAGTCTCTAAGCAGCTCTCCGAGTAGCTATGTCTGCAAGCGCCGCAATTGAAGTCTTCGTTGGGTGGCTGCGTTTCTCGCAAAGATCCAGGCTTTGGATCTTACTTGCCTCGGTGCTTGAGAAGCGTCCTGTTCGGTAGAGAATGGTTCGACCTCGTCTGCGTCGCTAATATGAACAACGTGCTGGCTTTGGACAAGAATGCCGACTAGGATATGTCAGAGATAGGGGAAGCAAAGAAAAAAGAAGACGGAAAAAACTTTTTGGTCGCAAACGGAGGTTCAGCCGTTGTGGTTCACCCCGCGCTTTCCTTTTTGTTCGGGAACGTTGCTTGCTGTTGTTTCCCTCACATCGTTTTATTTTTTCTGCCGCTCAACGGGCTCGCAGACCCAAGCGCCGGAGCTCTCGAGAAAATTCTAGTGGGGCCTGAGCTTTTAGGCGGTCAGTCCTAACCTCAGTGCAGAGGTCCGCACCGCAGTCCACTGGGCAGCTGGGCCTGACCGCCAAAAGCCCGAGTCGAATGTCTGCCCGCCATGTACAGAGTACTCTGGGGACCCGGGGTGACTTTGGCTCTTCCCCACAAGATGGATGCAACTTGAACACTGTGAGAAGTGCATTCGTGCCAGTATCGAATTATTCTGGAGCTCGTCCGAGTGTCCATTTGCGTGCCTACCCAGTCCCACTGTGTTCGGGCGAGTCGGGAATTCTGCGGACGAAGGCAAGCGAATATTAGTGAGGGAAAAAGGCTTTGCGTCATCCTGACAAGGCCCGCAGCCGCAAGACCCATGATTGGTAATACAAGGCCTCGGAATTGAGCGGCGAAGGGGAAAAAAGAGGATCCCTCTGTCAAAACTGTGCTCGAAAAGCCGATTTAGCTCCATCTGGCGGTTGCGCCCTGCGTTGAGTAATGCCGAGGAGCAGAGCGTTCGAACCCTGGGGTAAATTTGTACATGGCGACCGCAGTCATCATTTTGATGTAAACTTGCACCTTGCAAACCAACTTACGAGCCAAACCTGAATAGTAACGACGCCGCTGCCGACAAGTACGCACTTGACGACGACAAACATAATTATACACACTCACACACACACCCACACACGATGTCATCCTTCAGAACGTCGAGGACAGCGCTCCGCGCCATTGCGCGCTCCACGAGGCAAATCAGATCGGCCCCCGCCGCGCAGCAATCGAGACATTTCGCGAGCCATCACCCCTCCAGCCTGCCCGCGGCCGTATCCTCCGGCCTTCTGCAGCAGAGTCGACTGCCTCGCAGTCCGACGCACCAGCAGCCCCAACAAAGACAATCGCCCTTCGCCGGGCGTCAGGGCGCCGTCCGCACAATCTTCATACAGACGGAGTCGACCCCGAACCCGGACGCCATCAAATTCCTCCCGAACCACCGCATCCTCCCCGAGACGATCTCGAGCCCCTTCATCGAGTACATGAACCCGCGCTCGACCATCGCACCGCCGTACCCCTCCCCGCTGGCCGCCCAGCTGATGAACATTGACGGCGTCACCTCCGTCTTCTACGGCGCCGACTTCATCACGGTGACCAAGGCCGCCGATGCTAATTGGGCACACATCCGTCCCGAGATCTTTGCGCTCATCACCGAGGCCATCACTTCTGGCCAGACGATCGTCAACGTCGCGGAAAAGAAGGACGGCGCCGCGGCGCCCGAGGCTGAGGAGGAGGACAGTCTCGCGTACGACGAGAACGACAGCGAGGTGGTCGGTATGATCAAGGAGTTGCTCGAGACGAGGATACGACCCGCAATTCAGGAGGACGGTGGCGACATTGACTTCCGTGGCTTCACGGACGAGGGCGTCGTTCTGCTGAAGCTTCGCGGTGCCTGCCGCACGTGCGACTCCAGTACCGCCACCCTGAAGAACGGCATCGAGAGTATGCTGATGCACTACGTGAGTATTCGAAAATCTTGTGCCTGTCTGGCTTTGTGTGCTAATCCTTATTGCCAGATTGAGGAAGTCAAGGGTGTCGAGCAGATCATGGACGAGGAAGAAGAGGTTGCCCTCAAGGAGTTTGCCAAGTTCGAGGAGAAGCTCAAGGCGCAAAAGGGCGTCGAGGCCATCGCCTAAAAGCTGGGAATAGAGTCTTTGCGCGATTATGACTTTGGGAAGAGACGGGGAAAAAAGGAGTTTGGGGCGCGGTATGGATCCTGTAGAAAATGCTGTATCATTACATCCTCAGGACTCACCAGGCCAAAAACAAGGCCGGTGACCGAGGCAATACCCATCACATCGCTATTCATCACAGCCTCGTCTACGTCGCCAGTACAGCCTCGCCATCGCCAGTGGCATGCTTCACGCAAGCCGTCACCGCTTCAGCTGGTTGCCAGCGTCTGTCTGATCAGGCTCGCGATGGCTCGTGTTCGGCTGTAAATCGAGTGAGCCTCACCAATTCGACAACTATGCAACTTTGGCTTTCCATCAGATAGACTCGTGTTCCAGGGCGAGACCGGTCCAAGTGCGTGCCAGCCTATGCGCGGGGTGCACGAGACCCCCTCGGGCCGGCGCTGGCCAGATGAAGAGCCAGACAACGTCCGTAGACGAGGCGGGAAAAGATCGTCATAATTCCTACAGACATGAGCGTTCGAGACCGTCTTCGTCTTCACAACCGTCAGGGTTGGCGGAGGGTTTTCTGTTCTTCAACGTTGATTGGGCTCTCTTGTCCAGCCAAGGGTTGCTGCAGCGGATCAGGGCGGGGAGCCGGGGTAGCTGGTCGCCGTGCAGGAACCCCTCAAGTGAGAGTGAACCCCTCAATCCGCTTGGATGAAGAGGGTGGGCGGGCATCCATCTCCACGCTTTTCGCCGTGGTGTAGAGTCGCAACCGCCGACCGGAGTGCACTCCTTGCCCTCCCTCGCCTACGTCGTCGTAAGGCCACCCAGCGAGCAAAGCAGGCCAACGATCCGTTCCACGACACGGCCACGTCCGGCTTGTTTCCCACCCCTCTTGTCCTCGCATATGTGGACGGGGGGAAATCAATCCACTTGGGGGTAACTTGCTTTTCCCCCTCGGTCAAGTTTAGGTTCCTTGACTTCCGCTGATCTTGTGCCGCATCTCCTCATCATCATGCCAGCCATTCCGGGTACATGCCTGTCCTCCGCACCGAATACAACTGGATGCTTTCTGACAAGCAACGGTCACGTCCTGAGCAAGCTTTGTTCCAAAGACCACAATGTGAACAGAGGCCGTCCGAGCAAAGGCTTGCAGGGCACAGAGGATGAGGGGCAGCCGGCGCAGCAGAAAGATGTGGTGGTGCTGGCGAACTGACCCTGGGAGCCTTAGGATGTTAGATGCGCTAGCGCGCTTCGAGAGGGTCGCTTTGTAACTTATCAAAGTATCGCTTGCCGTAAGTGAGCCTTGGGTTGAACTGATCTTCTCACGTCCAGCGAGAGTGAGCATGGATGCTGTCGGTCAACGGATGGCGCCGCTTGAGTATTTCCTGTGGTTTTCTCGCCTATCCACCCGTTAGAGCAGCTAGAGCCAAGGTTGAGTTTAATGACGAGATGAGAATCCGGGGTAAAGCCCCTGGCTGACATTTGACTTTCGCCCTCCATCGGCTCGGGGGTATGTCGATCTGGGCTGCGGTGCGGTACGTCGCGTTTCGGTTCCCTACATCACATCCATTCGACGGTGAGCCGGTCTCAGGGACGATGCAATTGTTGATTGTTGATGATGCCATCAAGATGCAGCGGTGAACCCGACCTCCAACTTATCTCTCGTGAGCTTAGTATTGCCCTTGGTTGTTCAGATCAGAAGCGGCAGCATTTCTCACTCCAGTCTCGGGTAGGAAAAATAGGCTAGCCAGCTTGCACATACAGATACATCAGCGCATCGGTATGCAGGAATCCAGGGTTGCATGTATCTCTTCAGCGCACGTTTGCCAAACACGTCGGCTGCCGGCAGTGCGCTCGCACGCGGACCTCGATGATATACCTTCATTCGACATATCGTCCCTCCAAAAAGTGTTATATGCCACAAGTCTGGATGATGCCACAGTGAGGTCAGTGAAGAAGGAAACCCCATTGAGGAGGGCTTCTGCAGAATGAAGGAGGTTAGGTGGAGAACGGCGCGCGTGACAAGCTGCAGCAGCCCGTCTGCTCCACGGATCCTTACCCCTCTTGGTCTCGGAGAGGTGCCCTGTACCCAGACCCTCAACACCAAACCTTGTGCCAGCGTCTGCACATGCACGTTCGCCTGTAGTGGCTGGTCCTTTCGACGTCACGGATGCCTCTACCCAGTTCCATTGCTTTTCTTCAGTAAGGCGGTTGCCGAAGTAGCTGGGGCATGTGGTGACGGCTGCAAATGCTGTTTTTTCTGGGTTTCAATTGACCTTTCAGTTAATGTTGCGGCTTGTAAGAAAAAGAAGCAGTTGATTAGCAAGGCCGCCATATAAGCTATGGAATGAACCATTGCAGAGGGACAGACGTCCTCGTGTGTTGGAGCTGGAACACACGGACATTCGAGGAACATGGATTCGATGCGGGGTGTTGGATGAAAGCCGGTGACCAGCTGCAGATTCCCGAACACAGTCGCAACCCCCCAACGGCAGAAACAATACACTTGCAAGGAGAGGCCCTGCAAGACTGGACCAGAGCTCCTGTGTTTTCGCTGATAGGGCACGATGGCGGCGTGTGCGTCATGTAGCGTTCAAGAAACAAACGTGTTTGGATCGAGACGGCGTCTCACGTACGTCCGCGGCCAGAGCGATGTGATGTGAGCGGGGGGAGAGACCCTACAACGGCGGGTCTGCATGACTGCACATAGGACGGAACATGGAAACGAGGAACGGGTCGAGTGAAAGTCGCGAATTGCGACGATGATACCTTGTCGATTGTTTGCGCAATGCCACCGCTGACCGAGGTGGACTTGGCCCAGCGTTAATCGGGGGGCGAAAGGCAGCTAAGGTTGGAGGATCGGCGATGGGCGAATGGGCTCCGCCTGTTACAGCCGCATTTGGGTCAGATGCCCACTCCATGCTGGGAGGCTGAGGGAAAGCATGCAAGAACAGAGCTGCGAGACTGACGGCATCGTCGGGCCCATCCCACGGGGTTTCCATCCGGTGATGGCCCTGTTCGATTTCGTGTTGGCCAACTTTTTGTCCGTCTCTCAGCCGGGGCCACAGTCAGACTGTTTATTTGGCGCGCGGGGCTTGGCCGTGAGTTACTATCAAGTCTCTTTGTAAACGTCCTGATCCGGCAGAAGACAGATGTCGGAGCTCGGAAGTCGTGTAGGTAAGCTTTATCGGTGAAGGCCGCACCGGCAGCAGATGGAAGGGTGGTGAATAGCTTGGGGTGCATGGCTGTAGACGTGTCGATCGCAGCAACATTGTACGGCGTAGTACATAGGCATGTTATGGCATGGGCTCAGAACAGAATTGGTTGAGATGCCGGGGTCTCGTTGTAATCGCAAGAATCTTATGCGAGTTTCCCAATCACTTAATTGAAAGCTGCTGGGACACGGAATTAGTATCCATCGCCCGGCCAAAAAAGAAGTTTGGGTATCTTCCTGGCCTTGATTGAGAACGGGACAAAGCTGGAATCTGAAGATAGTGCGGGTTGACAAGCAAGAAACGGTTCAGAGATGCAGCTGTCCAGGGCACACGAGGTGCAGTCAAGTCGAGTCGATGGAGAAGAAGAGCACCGTAAGATGAGGTTACCCTGAAAAAGCCCGGTTGGCAAATTGGGGATTTTGGGGGCAGGCTGCTCGCCACGGCCAGAACACATCCATCTCAGTGGGTTTTTCTCCCTCTCGTCTGGCCTCCTTCTTTTGTGGTTCCCGATTCCTTCCTAACTACTCTATCTCAATATTCGTCTGGCCTCCTTCTGGCTGTGTTTCCCCGCTTCTTTCTCTTTTGGTCTAGAATCTTAGATGTGTCGAGGCAGCTCCCAGTTCCTCCTTCCGTGAGGAACAAAGAGGACGTGGACGGGGGTCGGGGAGGGGCTAACGTGATTGGCGCATCAGAGATGGACGGCCCCACTAGCCAGCACCCCTGACCAGCCCAGCCCAGCCTAGCTTGGCTCTGACTGGCAGTGGCACAGGACATGAAGCGGGCCTTTACCTGGAGAAAAGTGTGGGGAATCGGAACGATGCTGAGGGGTACGTACCTGCTTGCTCACAGGTGTGGTTAGCGCGACTCCATCACGCAGGGCGGACATCTTTGCTTGCACTGTATGGACACCAACCGACTGAGCAACGCCCATCGTTATTTTTCCTTCTTTTTGAACAGCAGGCGGCAGGGCCCAGGGCAGAAGGGGTACCTTAGCCTGAGCTTGTCCGAGATCCGTCTTCTCAACCGTCCCGTCTGCTCTTGGGCAACCTGCTCTTTAGTCGACTTCTTATGCTTCATGTATTAATGGCACGTTGCTCATTGGTCCATCAGAGAGGCCTCAGCCTGAGTTGTCGAGTTCCCTGGCAGCCGCGGAAGCTAGGTGCAGTACACCACTTCAAGCTCCTCTGGGCTCCAGCGGCAGTCTTGGACAACTTCCTGCGTACTATGGTTCTCATCGCTGGCTGGCCCCCGTGAAAAGGGGTTTCTGGTCTTCCATGTCGCCCCTCTCTCTCTCTCTCTCTCTCTTTCTGTCTCGCTTTCTGGTGCACACCCTCTCGCAGTCCAGCTTGAGCCATAGAGCGGCGTTTGACAAGGAGGGGGGAACCATCCAGCAGCACTCCCAGTGCCAACCTTGCCGTAAGTGACCTAGCTGCCGTACCCTCAGCGAGATGCATGCTTCATGTTTCCCCGGACGTTCTTACAGCCTACGGACCGCAACCTGGCAAACTCATCCAATCCTTGGGCCGGAAACTGGATATCATGTTGTCTGAAGATTTGGCCACCAGTCTAGTCTCTAGAACATTTCACTTTGCTCGATCTTTACGGGTTCCAGGGATTCCAAGTGGTCCGGTCTTCCAGAGTAGCCGGGCAGTCAGTCTGTGGTTGCGGTGTCTGTGTCTTCAGACAGCGGTCGTGTCGATTTTACGACTGCCGTTGGTCTGCTTCTCCGCGTCAACCGAATCCCGTGTCTTGCAGGCAAAGTAATGTAGTCTCCTTGCCAGATAAAATGCCCTCCTCCAATGAACGTAGGTGGTCCTTGTCGGTACCTGAGGGTCGCAGGTATCATTCTCTGCACGGCAGCCCGGCCTGCATCGCCAGTCCCCTCATTCAGGGCCATGTCTGTTACTCCTCATCCTCCAAGTCTCCTCACCACCTTGGCCAGGTAGTCGCAGATGCAGACGCCCATGCTTGACAACCTTTCCCTGCCTTGCTTTGCCTACGACGTGAGTTGAGTTGCGTACATCAACACCTCACCTTACCTAAGAACGTTGCAAATGCCTAGCTGGAGCTTCCATGCCTACGCTCTCTCTCACTTGATGGATGTCTGGTGTGTGCGTGAGCGTGCGTACGTGCGTGTGTCTATGTAGGTAGCTACCTTACACTAAGCAGTGCTTTTGAGCTTCCTACGAATACCCTACCCCGTCCCGTCTTTGCTCGCCAGCAAGCCCATCCGTTTCCTTTTTCTTTTTCTCCTCGGTTCTCCGCCATCTCCATCTCGAAGCATCGCCGTTGTGTGTCGTGCTTCATCGTTCCGACGCGTTCCCACTCTCCCGTACGATGATCAACTGGGACCTGCCCACTTGTCCTCTCCACCGATATTAGTCGATTCGATCCACTGCCCGCGTCCGCCCGCCGCACATTCCCGTCCCTGACAATCTGCCTACCAGACCCAACTCCCGTGCCACCTTGCCCTGCCCGGATCCCTAACCTAGGTACGGATACCTTACCTAGGCCAGCCTGGGCAGACTCGTGCGCCTGTAGTGTGCTTCTGCGAGTGGTATTCGTACAGTGCGCATGGTGTTCGTGGCTTGAAGCGAAGCGTAGCGCAGTGCAGTGCAGTGCATACGGCAAAGCACACAGACAGACAACCGACAGACGCCTGGTCTTCACGGATTGCTGTGCCTTCTCCTCCGTCCAGTCAGTCAGTCTCGACTCTCTCTCCAACCAGGTGCCCAAGCCAATCTTACCCTTCACCTTAGCTCCATCTCACCTTATTTTGCTCAGTCTCTGTGCGCCGTCTTTCCCCCCCAACGACGTACGAAAATCTGCGAATCCAATACCTCAGGAACCCGGCCCTGGCTGACCTCGTTTCCTGACGGCATCTTCCATTCCCGCAGTCCCAACCCATCCATCCGCTGAGCGTCTCGCCCCTCCTCCACTCCACGTTTCTCTCCCATCCTTTCCCGCCTTAGCCACCCACCACCACTTTGCCTGACGCCGTCGCAACGTACCTGAACCTGACCTGACCTGACCTCTTCGGCGCTTCTGTCGTCAGGTAGGTAGCTTCCATACGTTCCAGATTGCCACCTACACTACCTAGGTACATACATACATACCTACATACTTGACTACATACCTACAGCCTACATACATACATACTACCCTTACCTTACCAACAACCCTGTACCGGGACCCTTCCACCTCACTGCACAGTCCAGTCCCATTTTACTTACCTACCTTACCTAGTACCTACCTGCCCCCATACCTCCTGCCTTACCTTACTTCGTACCTACCCGTCCTGTAGCTACGCACCAGCCACTTGGACAAGCTCTGGTCTCGTGTCGCAACGTCTTCTCCTCCCCCGCTTCCGTCGACGTACTACAACCTCTCCCCATCGCCTTCTCAAACCACTCCAACTCTCTTCTCGTCCGTTCCCCTTCCCCTCACAAGCTGCTGCTCTCCCTCCTTCCTCCATCAAGGACCACCACTTCAAGGATCGAGGGCGCCGTCCCAAGCCTTTTTTTTCTTTCTCTCCCTTCTACATCCCCAACACACATCTCGCCATCTCCAACCGCATCCCGCCTTGCGATCACTACCCTACGCGCCTGCCATGGGATGCGCGTAGCTCTTGTCGCATTACCTCGCTCTCGACCAACGACCGCACCGCATCTCCATTCTAGACGGCAACCGCGCACTCGCGCTCGCTCACACTACACGGTACCTTTGGGCTCCCGGCGACCTTGCGCTGCGCAACGATCCCGTCAAACAAAACGTTATATTTCCTTTCGGCACTTGGGGTCTGGGTTAGACGAACTGGTTTAGACGACATTGGCGATTTTTTTCGGTTCCCATTTCGCGCGCGCCATAATCATCTTCTATCTCTTTGCCGTCGAGTCGCATCTCGCCCAACCCAAGCCGTCCACTCTTCAGAGGCCTACCATCTTCTAGGACACGCCCTTTTTCTCGCTCCCTGCATCTACATCTGCAGTTGCGTTGGCCCACTGCCACATCGTCAGAACTGTTGCTGCTGCTGCCTCCATCTTGCCTCGGCCAGGCTCCCAGCTCGACTGCGCCCACGACCGACACACAACACAACACCCCGCGCCACTGTTGCCGCTTCAATCTCATTGATTCATCATCCACGTTTCTCAATATCTAGAAGTTGCGCCTTTTGATACCCCGCCGATAGATCTACCCAAGTCCCTGCTGTCTGGTACGTTACTGCTTTCAATCGTTTGCTGTGCGAATCACACACCTATGTCGCTGCTGCTGCTGCTGCTGCCAGGCGATAAATCCTCCGAGGACCGGGTTCACTGCTCTCGTTGGTCCAACAGCTGCGCGGCGCCATCGTCTGTCTGACTTGCGGTCTTGTCTATCCTCGCGCGTGTCACCAGCTCCACCTCGGCTCAGCTCATCGTTGAACGAGTAGCTAAAGAGGCTCGTTCGAGGACTCAGCAATTTTTGTCATTCAGTCACCTCGGCCTTCTAGCCTCTGAATGACTCTTGCTCGGACCTCGTGGCGCATTCCAATTGCCCTATGCCAGTGGCTGCCAGCTTGGACCCCCCGAGAGCTGAGCCGCAGCTCCCGTGACACCCCAAGCTGCTTGCGGCGAAACTCGTCTCTTTCATCTTGTCTCACAGCGCTTGCCTTTTAACGTTTAATGACATAGCTGCTAACACAAATTCTAGGCTCATTCGGCCTTGACCGCCTTTCATCCTTGTTCTACTATTTCCGGCCGAAACAGGGTCCTCTCATCATCTCACTGAACTCATTCTTTCGTTTGAAGATATTGTTCTTTTGACATTCACACAGCAGGTGGTTCGACTGCCATTTCTTTCGACGAGGAAGCTGTTGTCTGAGTTGGTTTCAGGGTTCGGGTCTCACTTGACTAAAGTAGTAGGACAATGAGCTCTGGAGGAAGTGCTAACCCCGCCAAACCCGGCCCGCCTTCCAAACCGGGCCAGGGCACCTTCTCGGCGGTCGCTCCAAGTAGCCACGCCATCCTTCTCGATAAGCTTAACCGTCGCTCGACTCCTGATTCCGAAGCTCTGGCAAGCTCAGACGACGAGGCCGACGCTCACCGTCAAGACCTTCCTCAGCCGGTGTCTCAACCTCAGAAACCAGTCAGGCGCGCCTCTTGGCTTAACGATACCACACAACCTCTGCCTCGGCCACGCAAGGGTTCTTTCGCCAGCAGCTCCATGTCTCCTACGGCTTCCCACCCGAGCACCCCATCGGCGGAGGGCAACGCGCCTTGGGGCTCTCATTCACAGTCTTCCGGCGTCATGGGCCGGGCCCCGGTGCCAGGATCTACTTTCACTTGGGGGACTGGTATTTGGAACAACGACAGGAAGGATCCACCTTCGCGCCTGAGTGAGGTTCTGCCGTCGCCTACCTCGACGATGCCTCCTGGTTCAGCTGGAGGCTCTTTTTTCAGCGAGAGCAGCTACGGACAGACTTCGCCCGCCCCGCGAGACTCCGCCCCTAACGCTCAGATCCCGTTTGCGATTCCTCTGCACCCGACACCGAAGACATATCGCTCCCAGTCGTACTCTGTCGGCCAGCTCGAACCCGATGCGCCGCCCGCATCTATGAGCAGCTCGACGATCCTTGGCCGTGGTCGCGCTCATGGTCACTCTGGTCTGCAGCACCGTCCCTCCCGACCCAGCATGCTGAGTGAGATGTCAAATGATGGAGGTCTGCTTGGCAAGGTCAAGGAGGTGGACGACGATGATGACGAGAGCGCAAGCGAGTCCATGCAAGGCTCCATGCATCAATCTGCCGAAGCGAAGACGATTGAGCTTCTTGCGCGTGAGAATGCCATGCTCCGGCAACAGCAACAACAACAGCAGCAGCAGCAACAGCAGCAATATCAGAACCGACTCAGGCCTAGGGCTTCAACTGGTGCCGCGTACGGGCTTGGCAACGGCTACTCACTCCGAGAGACTGTGCCAGAGGAATCCGACTATGCTATTGACGAGCTGGACGAGGCCAACGAAGGAGCTGACTTGGCAGCAAAGAGGGCCATGGGTCGCAGGATGAGCGAGTTTGGAGTATCCGCGTTCCGTTCTCCATACGAGAATCGCAAGCTGGAAAACGTTAAGAAGGCATACTGGCATAGCTCGCTCGGATTTGGAGGGCCCGAAGGACAGCAGAGTCGGAGACACTCATTTGCAGATATCCCGACGCGTCAAGGCTCCATCAGCTCCATCAGTGAGACCGTCACCGGGCTCGATACGCCCGTGGCAGAACCGCAACAGCCCGTGGATTTCTCCGCTGCTTATGGTGAGAACCCGAATTTTCCTGTCAATACCGGTGAGTTCATCACTATGTCGTTTTGGATTTAACACGACTGACTCAGCGATATAGCATCGTACTTTACACCTGGTGGCAGCCTCCAGGCCCCCCCAGCGAGCATGTTCAGCAACCCGTTCTCCTCACCTTACCCTCAGATGCACCCCACCCAGTACGGTAACCGAGCGCCCTCGCCTCATCGCAACGTCTATGCCATGTCACAGCCGCGCCACAACCAATTACTGCACATAGTCTTGTTCAAGTGCGCCAGAGCCGATGTATTCTACATTCAGGAGGGCACCGGTCTCACGGTGAAACCAGGCGATCTCGTGATTGTCGAAGCGGATCGAGGAACTGATTTGGGAACCGTTGCGCGAGACAATGTTGATTGGCAAACTGCCAAGGAGCTGAAAGAGCACTACGCTGAGGAGCAGTACAAGTGGTTGATGATGTACTCGCAGAATGCCGCTGCCGCTCAGGACGGCACAGGCGCCGGCCTGATGGCGGCCGCGAACGGCCTCCAAGGTAGTGCTGTTGGCGGCATGGGTCCCCCGAACCAGCATCATATGCAAGAGCCCAACGCGGGAGAGCTCAAGCCGAAACTGATCAAACGCCTTGCACAAAGCCACGAGATCCATGCCTTGCGGGACAAGGAGGGCAACGAGGCCAAGGCCAAGCGTGTTTGCATGCAGAAGGTCAAGGAGCATGGGCTCAATATGGAGATCCTCGACGCCGAGTTCCAAATGTAAGTGATTGGTACTTCTCTCTGTTGGGACAACTAACTAATCGGCCACAGGGACTGGAAGAAGTTGACTTTTTACTATTTCGCCGACTCCTACATCAATTTCAACTCGCTCGTTACGGACTTGTTTAAGATCTACAAGACCAGGATCTGGATGTCGGCCATCAACCCGGCGTCCTTCGCCAGCCCGACTCTCGGCATTCAGGCACCAAGTGGCGTCGGCCCAGGCGCTGTCGGCGTTGGTCGTGGTTCAAACAACTCAGAAAGACGATCCAACCAGCAGCCACAACAGCAGCAGGAACAGCAGCCTGTAGGGTTCAACGGGGCTGGGCCTGGCGGCCGTGGATTCCAGAACTCGTTCACGCCTCCTTTCGGAGGGGACAGGCCCGGCCCTGGCGCTGGCTACGGCCAGCCAAACTACCCTTACTCCCACATGGGTGGTGGTTTGAGCAGCGCCCCTCGGCCTGGAAACATGCCCTACGTACCTGGAGTCATGCCTTCGCTTGACAGCTACAGCTTCCAGGGAGCGGGTGACTATCAGATGCGCACGCGTTTTGCTCCGGCCCCGGAAGGACCTGGCCCTCACGATACGGGTGCACCAATGAACTCCCAAAATGATTGGGCGGCTGCCTTCCAGGGTCTGTCTATGAACAGCCGGTGATAAGACTTGTTCTTCCTCCGGTTGAAACGTTATCGATATTGGACGCGCAACCTCATTCATCTACGACTCGTCGATCCTCGCACCGAGTTTTAATCTTTTTCTTCCATTCCACTTCTTCACGCATTGCTGCCACATCGAACCCACGCATCCGAATCTGGTTGGCATGGCCGAGGCATTATAAGCATGGCCGTGGCTGAGAGGCCCGGCGGCATTTCTCTCACTTTTGGCGTTGGAATGGTTCTCATTTTCTGCTTAAATTGTCAAAACGGCGGGACCTTTTTGTGCTTCTTTGGGAAGACAAAAGAAGGCTTAAAAAGGAAAGGAAGACATGTTGAACTACACACCACTTTCACTCTTGTTTTGTTTGCTTGCGTTTCGCGATGCAGGGACCACGGCCTCCCCCATTCATGATGATGAGAGATTCAAGAGGAGATTGAGAGAGACTTTCACTACTACTCAGGGCACTACCGTCATAGACAGAGAGACTTTTTAGCACGAGCATGGTGTAACCTGAGAATCAAAAAAGGGACTTGTTTCTGGTTAATGGCTCTGTGGGATTCTTGTACGAAAGATTTTGCTTTTCCATTGGGTTTCGAGAATATAAGGATTACACAATTTGGTTGACGAGTTCGCAGGAGACCTTGGAGATGGTGGTGCCGATTTGCAGGTATCAATCATGCCATCTGAGAGGGGCCACACGTGAATTGGTACACGATCTTGAGGACGTTCTTACATCCTTGAAATACTTAACGTCTGTAATGATGTTCTTGCCCATGCTGCTTTATCCTCCTTAATTCCTCGGTCAAGAGGTATCTCTGACATAGAGCGATGTTCAGGAAGGCACTTGCTTCCCTGGCTGGTCAGCTGTCCTCCCTGACTGGATGGCGACTTCTACTCCTGTAATACAATGGAATCGGGAAAGCGCTGCTTTGCATGGGTGTCGTCACCTCCTTCCGCTATTTTTCCTAACGGCATGGTACCTAGGTAGGTAGATGCCACGCCTGTTGGAGAGGTGCAGCTTTCCCTCGTCTCATGCCAACAGATGTTCGTTTTCCACATTCGACGTCCGAAAAGCAACAATCCCCATTGTTAGGATATCCAATCAACCATTCTTCTTTTGTGTGCATATTTCGCCTCAGTGCTCGCATCCTTATATACGTGTCGGCCGGCTGGCGACGATGGACGAAGCCATCGCTGACGCCGAAGCCATCATGGCCCCCAAAGACAATAAGGCCCCCAAAGCTACCACGGCGCCTGAGAAGAGCAGCACACCTGCCACGATAGACACTCCTACTGCCACAACAGACACTCTTACTACTACTACAAACACCATGAGCAGCCCAGCGAAAACAGGGAGCAGCCCGGTAAGGAACGGGAGCCAGGATCAGAGGAGAAAAGTCAGCCTGACCAAGTACGGCAAGAACCGCACATGGAGAGGTCCAGGCAAGTTACTCGTGGTCCCCATACATGTAACCTTGATATCTGACCTGGAATAGATGGGCGGCAACAAATCAAATCAAGAGCACCGTCACGACGTGGCAGATCGAAGTATAAACTTCCCACAACCGAGTCAAACCCCTCTGTTCTTGATGAGGATTCTTCGGAAAACCCGAGTCTTGAGAAGAAGGCTGCTGGAACTGTTAGAGCTAGAGCAAAGAAAAGTGAATCTCCAACTCGCAGCGCCTCGAAGAAAGTCTCCCAGCCTGAGGGAAGGACTGTGCCAAGCGAGGACCAACCCTCGGAGCCAGAAAATGCGAAGCCCGGCCACGATGGGTGATATTTTCAAGCCAAGACATTTGTCCCTACTTGCTGATCAGTTTCCAAGGACAAGACGACCCAAGCGGTTGGGTTCCTCCGGCGGCGTGAAGAAACCCGGCAGCACCAAAAAGAAAGGGTCGAGATCGTCGAAGTAAACTGGAAGAAGCTTGCCTGGTGAAGTGGGGTTGGGTGATTGCGGTTCTCTGCATCTGACGGCAAACAGAGGAGGTGAAACCGATGTCCATGGAGCAGAGTGCGTCGGCATTGGTTCAATATTGACATGAAATTGGTGCAACCCTTTCAACGGGGTGTTCACCAAGACTTGGAGCTTGTGGTTTTTAAACTGGGAGGGCGCAAAACTTGCATTGGTATCAGCATAAAAAGGGGTGCTGTCGATGACGAGAGTGGTAGTTCAAGAACCCCTGGCTCTTGAGGATTAAGGGTTGAACATATCGGATATGAATAGCACGATAACACTGAATGGACTATGATGAGCATAGCACAGCTACTGGCAACGATAGCAGAGACAACGTCCGACGATAAGGTACAGACTACGACAGAGGCGGCGAGCGTCTGCCTGGTGGGGCACTTGGCCTCACCGAGAAGCCCTGCTTTGCCCTGGTGCTCACCGAGCCCTGTCGGTGAGCGGGGTATGGCCCCGTCTTTCTGTCCTCTTCGGGACTAGCGCAGCTCGCTTGGGGCTAGCACCCACATTGTGAACTTCGAAATTTCACTGTCCGATTGAACTTTCTCCTCGTAGCCATTTTTTTCAACTCCAACCACCACCCTCACCAAAACCTCGGCAGCCGGATTTTACGTGAAAAGCTGGTTTGTTCCCCTGCGATCCCCTCGACAGCCTGATTGACGTCGGCTTGACTTTCTTTCTACTATTTTCTCAATCAAACAGAGCGGCTAACCTCTTGTCTCGCTGTTGCAGTCAAAATGGGTGCCCTCAAGTATGTCGAAGAGCTCCAGAAGAAGAAGCAGTCCGATGTGATGCGCTTCCTTCTGCGCGTTCGCTGCTGGGAAGTACGTTGAATCACCCAATCCGAAAATGTGGACGCCAAAGACTTTTTCGCTCTCCTCTCCGACGACCTATCTTCCTGTCGACTGCTCTCAATGAGATTTGGTGAAAGAATCTCATTGAGAAGCACAAGTCGGTCTGGGAGTGCGGGGACTCGGGAGAGGATTGGGAAAACTTTGCGTTCCTGCTATACACTCGTTGAACTTTTTGCTGAGAGTGCATCAATATAGCTCCGTCAGTTGAACGTCATCCACCGCGCCTCGCGTCCCTCGCGCCCCGACAAGGCTCGCCGCCTCGGTTACAAGGCCAAGCAGGGCTACGTTATCTACCGTGTCCGCGTCCGCCGTGGAGGCCGCAAGAAGCCCGTCGCCAAGGGTGCCACCTTCGGTACGTTTTGTTCCTCTGGAGAAAGGATTGCCGGTGGAAGGAAGAGATGTTCGGGAATGGGAGTGAAGAAGATGAGGGCAGAAGAAAGTTTTTGTCTCGTCACAGACCGCTAACATGACGCTTCACCAACAGGCAAGCCCACCAACCAGGGAGTCAACCAGCTCAAGTACCAGCGCTCCCTCGCTGCCACCGCCGAGGAGCGTGTCGGCCGCCGCTGCGCTAACCTGCGTGTCCTCAACTCCTACTGGATCAACCAGGACTCGACCTACAAGTACTACGAGGTCATCCTCGTCGACCCCCAGCACAAGGCCATCCGCACCGACCCCCGCATCAACTGGATCGTCAACCCCGTCCACAAGCACCGCGAGGCTCGCGGTCTCACCGCCACCGGCAAGAAGTCCCGCGGCCTCAACAAGGGCCACCGCTACAACAAGACCCGCGCCGGCCGCAGAAAGACCTGGAAGCGCCACAACACCCTCTCCCTCTGGCGCTACCGGTAAGCGGCTCGCCCACCATCAACGTCAACATAGGCGGCACCGCTCTGAGAAGGGCGGTCGTCGTCGTGTCGGCGCTGTTGCTGTTGCTGCTGCTACTGTTTCTACTACAACTGGGGACTTTAACGTCGACGACAAGAAAAAGACGGCTGGCGTACTATCGGGCCCTGCTGCCGTCAGGTGTGGTTTCTGGGTGGTATTCGGGACTGCCGCCGCGCGTTTGCGCGACGCACTTGGTATCATGCGCTGGAGTATTCTGGTCTGACCAGGGAATTTCAATTACGATACGAAAATGGAAACAGACTCTCTGAAAGAGCTTTTACATAACTTTTGGGCGGGCGTAATGATCAAAATGTGATTTTTGTGATGACACACTTCAACTCCCCGATTTCTCCCTCGTAAAGTCCTCTCTGGCTGTGGTGTGCTTCGTGTGTGTGCCCCTGAATGTCTTCATGTCAGATACACCTCTAGAATCAGGCTTTTACGGGTTCTAGGTGGTCTTAATATGTGCTCACAGTCGCCTTCCCGGTCATAGTGGTTCTTCCAAATAAAGCAGTGAAAATTTCGACCAGGGCTCCAATAGGTGGGGGGTTTTGCAAGCGGGCAACCCCCCGGCAGGCGTGATCGACAGGAGACATCCCGATAAGATGTGCACGGCACGGGAGTCTCATCAGTCGAGGTGCCTCATCACGGCCGGGCTGACGAGCCAAAGCAATTTGTCCTCGTCTGCCACACGGTTTCAGCTACATTTCCTTGCTCCGATTCGAATTTCACTCCTCTTTTCATGTGAAACCAGCACCGCGTCTACACATGCAGTGGAAGGAAATATGAAGCAGGACAAGGGCCACTGATTTCGTCGCCGGACGCGATACCGACTGGCAATGCAGATACACGTCTACTACCATAGCATGCAACTGCAAAGTTTTGATCTCCTGTATATCAAACTGTAATTACTGGTTCTATCTTCCCAGATTATCTGTCATCTTGTAATAGGGTGGTTACCGATGGCGCTCATGAAGAAAGATCCCTAAATCTCATATCCCTCGCTAAAGACCTTCCATACCCGGGTATTTTGTTTTCCAGTGACAAAAGAAAAAGACTCGCGACGCCGACTCCCTGGTGACCAATGCTTTTCAGGCCAATTCATTTGCCCATCTAACTCTTCTTTACTGACGACTCCGTACGTAGTGCCCCTAGAACTGGCTCATTGAAGCGACGCTGTAATTGGTGGCTCGGGCCCGGTGAGCGGGATGCAGCGTGGTCAGCGGCCGCTCGATGTTGGGAATGATGGGGCTGCGGCGGTCCTCATCGTAGTCGTGCGGCTGTTGAGGTGTGTATCCACGCTCCATGTCCGGAATCGGATGGCTGATCTCAGGCCGGCCGTTGTCGTTTCTGCCCCAGGGAGTCATTTGTGTCAGGCGCTTGAACTTGGATGGCTTCTCCTCGCGGACGGAGTTGCTGCGGAACGAGTACCCGTCAACGCTCTTGGCCGAAGCGAGAGAGCCGTCGGCGCGGAAGTTGCGGGAGTTGAGGTCACCATCGCGGAAGATGATGGCGGAGATGATGTTGAAGAAGCCAAAGGTAATAGCCAGGATGCCCGAGGCAAGAATAAGACGCCAAAGCGGAAGGCCAAGTGTCTCGGCAGAGAAGGCGGGTTCGGAGGTGTTAGCGAGGACTTGGCAACCCATGACAATCATGGCAATACCCAGCCAGCTGAGACCATGGTTGAGTGAGAGGACCGGCCAGTTACGCTGAAAGTACCCCTCGAAGACGGGGAGCTCGGAGACGATGAGGAAAACTGCGATGCAGAAGGTGAAGAAGTGAGAGACAGAGTCGAAAAAGGCAAAGTTGCCCTTGAGGATGGACATGACAATCATGACCCAGCTCGAGGCGCAGACAGCCGACAGGCCGATAATGTTGAAGGCGCGGAAAACGTTCAGAACCACATGGCTCGAGCCGGCGAGGCGTTGGTTCTCGGCGATGTTGAACATCCTAACGGTCTTTTTGACGATCGGGACGTCGCAAATGTTGACTGGCATGGTTAGTGGTGTGTCGAGACCGCGATGGTGTGTGTATATATACGTACGAGAGGCCGATGCCCGGCTGTCGATAGCTGTTTGTGAGTTTGTGGGTGACGAGAGCCGTGGCGTAGCAAAACAGTCGAGTCAATCAGACTGAGCAATCCAAAATATTGTGACTAGTGATCTGTCGCAAGATTGTCGAGAGAATGTGAGATGATTATGAGGCTGATGGACAATCTTTCTGGAAACCAGTCCAGAAGGTGCGTTGATATAGGGAGAGTGGTGTGGTGCAACGGAGAGCTTCACACAGAGTTGTGGGTAGAAGAGAGGAAAGACTGAACGTGAACAGGATTAGTTGAGACCCAAGAACAGGATTGTCCACAGCTGTTCAATGGGGAAGGAGGGGTGAGGAAGCGCCTGCCAAAGGACCGGTGGGTGAAGTCGATGTCAAAGGAAGGAGGGACGGGGAGTTCCTTCCTTTAATACGGACAAGGACTTGTTGCTCCGAGTGCCTGGCCTTTTTTTTGTTAAGCTCTGGGAAAGATTGGGTGACAGCATAAGAAAGAAATAATGCAGAGCAGAAACAGTGTATTGTTCCTCCTGCGCGTCACTAGGAATTTCTTATTTGAACGGGAACACAAGAGCAAAGTCAAGTCAGGTAGGGCAGGTATGGTTTGATCGAGGGTGCCTGCCCGGTGACCCTCCCTATTCGCCGTTTCGAAATGCAGGTAAAAGTTTCGCGCAGCCATCAACCAATCGATCCAGCAGCGCGAAGGGACCCTCAGGGCCGGGATGCGTCGGTGGGGGATGGTCGATGAGGAGGGATGAGGAGACCTCCAAGGGTTCTCTCACGAACGGCTTAGACGATCTAGCATTTCCTCCTCCATCTCTACTTTCTCTCTCTCTTTCTCTCTCGCATCCCAGCAGCGGCACGAAGCACGACCAGGATTATGGGATGGGAACACCACGCTTGTGGGCATGTGGACGGGCACTAGAGCGGTGGAGGTGGCGGCAACGTGAGGAGATGCCTTGCTTTGCTGTACCTGCGGTTGAGGTTCCAGACGTTGCCGTGCTCCTGCGAGCAGACGTGGTTTCAATGAGGTCCCCTGGTCGAGCACTCGCAGCACCAGCTGAACCACAAGTCCAAGGCGTCTAGGCGGGTGTCTTTCGTCCGGGCCTCTGCTTTCCATCTTACGGGTCGGGCAGCGGGGACCTGCAGCATGTGCGTGAGCCAATACTCGAGCCGGAGCTGCTGATGGCCTGTGAACGTTCAGCTTTGTTGAAGATCCCCCGGGCTGATCAATAGCGAAGACGAGACGAAGCAGGGCCCCGGGAAGCAGAGACCATGGGTGTGGCATGAGTGGCGTGGGCCGCTTTCATCCAATCGTGCACTGAAAGTCACTGGCCACCATCGTTGCCATCATGGACCAGTCACAGACGGCTGGCGGGGCCCGTAAAGAATGGCAAGCGAACATATGAAGGGGCGCTTCGAGGTGGGATGAGGCGATAGACCAGGCCAGAGGGAGGCAAAAAGACAGGGCCTGGGAGCGAGGCCAACGGTGTAGACATGGATACAGAGATAGCAGAAGTAACGTGAATAGGGGTGGGCTGCAGTTGAGAAGTTGCAAACAGATAGAGCTAGTGCATGGCAATGGGTTGAAGGAACATGGTATGTTCTCAGTTGTTGGCGTCGAAGACGGATTGATTGGATGAGGGGCGACCAGACTTTGTTTCATGCGAGTTTAGCAGAGACAGCCGCCGGCCGAATGTCAGGCACAAAGACCCGCTGGGCGACCCCTGCAGGCGCCAGAACTGCCGATAGGCTGCCAGTTGAGAGGGCATTGAAGTGTGAGCGGCAAAGCAGCCCCTGCCGTGCTGCAGCTGAGCCAACTGAGAACAGACGCTATTGTGTTGGCTGTCCCGAGTGCGATGGACCCTCACAGCACCGGTTGGCAACCACCTCCGTGCGATACGATTCGGAATCCCCACTACAATACCGACAGCGTCTAAGCCACTCCACCAAGCTGATGATGGCTTACATGGAGCATCCGCCTCACGAGGTTTGTGTATGCAGACATATTCGGATGGTTGCTCGATTCACAATCAATCATTTGGTCATGAGAGCAAAGTATGTGTGGCTGAAGGTAGCCCTGTGCTGAATATATTTCGTCTACACCTCAGTCATTATTGCTTCATGAGTCTGGCGGCTTGCCCCAGGCACTGCAGTAAGCCGAGGCATCACCGCGATGATGTCAATCACTCGAATGCCAATCGAATACCCTCGATTCCTTCATGATTTCGGTTCCGTTCTTCTTCTTGGAAAGCTGAGTGGTCGGCCCAAGCTCCCGACTCTAGCTCGTCACACATACGATGCCTCACGGCCTGCGCAATGATCACGACGCACCTTCATCGCATGAAACCTGAGCATGAAACCGCAGGATTGGGCATGACCTCGACGGAAGAAGAATGACAAATTGACCGTGCCTCAAGCGCCATCAAATGCATCCAGAATTCCAGATGAAGTCGGCTCCGAGTCCAGATACTTTCTGCATATGGCCCACCGAAGTCGCCTAATAAGCGCCCGCTCGCGTTGCACCTCATTTCGCGATGCCCAAATTTAGCTGTCAAACTCCACCTCATATCTTGTATGCTGCCGTCTTCCGCGCTTCCATTTTCTTTTTCTTAACACAAGCAATTCTAGGCCATTCACACGGCCAGCCGCGCTCCCTCTTCGCTTAATCACGAACACTGCGTAGAAGCGCCAGCACTGCCTCCTGGGCCATTGCCGCGACCATGTGGCGCCAAAAAGGTCAGAAGTTGAATCATACTTTGACGTGCCTGTCTTGAAATGAGACACATGTATGATGAGCTGCTTATTTTCATCCCGAGGGTTCCTCACCGTCACTTGTCCCAGTTGCTTACAGGTCGCCTTCATGACGACTGACCATGATCTAGTTCACCAAATTAAGAAGAGGAACTTCGCCCTTTGTAGAAACTGTTGGTATGTTGAATTACATGTTTCACATTCAGAATGGGGCACAATTTTGGGCTAGTCAATCTATCCGTGGACAGGACTACATGCGCAGCACAGCGGAAATAAGAAGGGTCACCATCACACTGAACAACGACAGACTTCGAAATGACCTTGAACACAGTTTGAATTTGGCTCCCAGTGCTAGCGCCATCAACCTAGGGCTATGTTAATTAATGTACAGGGCGAGGCCAGTCTAAACACAACGCTAGAGTTAGATACCAAGGGTGAACTCGACGCCGACGTCAATATCACGAGCTGAAAGTCCCAGTTAGCACAGTTCATTTCAGACACATCATGGAGGCTGGAACAACTTACCCATCTTCACAACCTTGGACAGCTGTACGGCCTTCTCGGCGGCAGTCTGGAGGTCGTCGATGGAGAAGATCTTCATGCCGGAGTTGTTGATGATCTCGTGGGCGGCCTCCATGTTGGTGCCCTGCAGACGGGCAATGATGGGGATCTTGAGGTTAAGCTCCTTAACGGTGTTGATGAGACCGTGGGCGATCAGGTCGCAGCGGACGATACCACCGAAGATGTTGACGAAGATGGCAGTGACCTTGGGGTCGCTGGTGATGAGCTCGAAAGCCTCCTTGATGGCAGCGGGGGTGGCACCACCACCAACGTCGAGGAAGTTGGCCGGGGCGCCCTTGTTGAGCTTGATGATGTCCATGGTGGCCATGGCCAGGCCGGCACCGTTGACCAGGCAGCCGATGTCACCGTCGAGCTTGATGAAGTTCAGGCCGGACTGGGCGGCGCGGACCTCGTCGGCGTCCTCCTGGGTGGTGTCGCGCCACGTGAAGATCTCCTTCTGGCGGTAGTCGGCGTTGTCGTCGAAGCCGAACTTGGCGTCCATGCACAGAACCTTGTGGTCAGAGGTCTCGGAGAGGGGGTTGATCTCGATCTGGGTAGCGTCCTTCTCGACGAAGATCTTGTAGAGCTTCTGGATGGTGTCCTTGGCATCCTCGATGCACTGCTCGGAGAAACCGAGCTTAACGGCGATGTCGCGGGCAATCTCATCGGTGACACCCTTGTTGATGTCGATGTTGGTGGTGATGATGGCCTCAGGGTTCTCCTTGGCGACAGTCTCGATATCCATACCGCCCTGGGAGGAGGAAACGATAACGGGGGCCTGGGTGGCGCGGTCCATCAGGATGGCGAGGTAGAACTCGCGACGGGCGAACTTGCGCTCGCAGATGTAGACGGAGCTGCAGAGGCGGCCGCCAGCGCCGGTCTGCTTGGTGATGAGCTTGTGGCCGATCATCTGCTCAGCGAACATCTCGGCCTCGTGAGCCGAGTAGATGACGCGAACACCGCCCTTCAGGCCGTTGTCGAAAGTACCCTTTCCACGTCCACCAGCCAGAACCTGGGCCTTGATAACCATGTCCTCACCACCAATCTCCTTCGCAATGGCCTTGGCCTCGGCGGCGGTCTTCGCATTGGAGCCCTTGGGAACACCGACTCCATACTATCGAGAATGCGACAGATGTTAGTTGATAGGGAGCTCCTGAAAACCTGGCTTGAGGAGAGTGGGGCGCAATCGCGGGACGTTTTACCTGGCGCAGGAGGTCGGCGGAGAGGTACTCGTGAATGCTCAGGTTTCTCCTTTGTTGCTGAGCAACACCGGGGAATCTGGCGGCCGGGGCAGCGAGCCTCGAAGGGATGGCGGAAGCCAAACGGCTACGTCCGAGCTTGAACATTGTCGAAGATGTGTATTGAAGCGTGTCGCGACGAGGGGTGAGGAAAAAGGAGAGGGGACCTTTTCGAGGAAATCGAAACCGTAGAGGGGAGAGGGTCCAAGTGGGAGAATGGAAAAGGCGCTTTCAGTGACGAAAGGGCCAAAAAAGGAAGACAAGGACCAAAAAGTCCAAGGCGGATGTAATGTGATGCAATCGGGGGCTTCACGGGAAAAGCGCTATCACAGCAATGCAGAAAACCAGAGGTGTGTCTGCTGGTCCGCGGGAATTCCCGGCCCCGACTGGCTGTTTTTCGCTCGGAACAAAGCTTCAACCGAAGCGAGACAGCTGTCCTGTGTCCTGCAAAGGGAACGCTGGACCGAGCACCCGGTAAAAGGATGCACCGCCGCTCAGACGGTAGGTACAGCAGGTACCTTAGGTAGGTAGGTGGGATGGGACGCCTGCTTACCTAAGGCGACCAAGATAAAGCACCTTTCTCGAAGTGCAATCAGCCAAAACAATCAGGTAGAAACCCTTCCCATGGAGCAGGCGCCAAAAAGTCAGAGTTGTAATGTTTCTGTCCGTAAATACGCATCCTAAGCATTCCTGCATTTGAGTGGCATTGCCATCAAGAGCCTGAAAGTAGCTATGCTATATGTACCGGGCTATTGCATCCAGGAGAGACTTGATTCCAGCGATTAGATAAGAGATAGCAACTACCTTGAAGCGCAGTTTGACTCGTTGGTTGTCATCCAATCCAAAACTGGGACTCCCGGTTCCTGCTTCCAGCCACAGCTCCTGGACCGTGCACTGCCAAAACACGTGAGCTCGGTAGGATGGGCTTGGGCAGGTACCTTAGGTTTTTGGCTGGCATTGTTGCACTCTGACGCCTCATTTAGCACGTCAATCACGTCCGAGGTCCCACCTAGTCTCTCAACTTTCCTTCAACAACACCTTGCAAAGACGACCTTGATCGCTGACGACGCGAACATTCATCGAAAACGCCTTCATATTGATTGACTTCCTGACAGAGTATCGCCACAGCGATACCCTCGTGATCGCCCAACTGCCAAAGCCACCCGCTCCGCGCCGTCGTCGCGACACTCCCCTACGTCCACATACATCACACAGAGACACCATTGCATACTTCAAGTGGATGCGATAACTCCCGTCGGATGATGTTGTAGAGGTTACCGCGCCATCTGCTTGGATCTGGTTGGCTTGGTGTGGGGGATTGAGCAGGAGGAAGCCTGGACACAAGAGTTGGAAACTGCACTTCGGCCCTCCCAGTTTAGGTTACCAGCGTCGTCTTTTTCCCATCAGAACGACAGTGCTGTGCTTCTCAAATAACGGTGGTTCACTCGTGCTTTCCAGTGCTCACGGTGAAGGGCCGACAAGGACTTGAGGTGTTTCCTGTCGCCCCTTCGCTTTTCTGCAATTTCTGCTCGCTTTTGCTCGCGTGCTCTTGACAGATCAAAAACAATATCAAATCTCGCAACCCAAGGGGACTTTCACAACAATGTCATACGAATCCTCCGCCGCCGAAGTGGCGGAAGATTACCGCCAGGCTCTTGAGGACCTGACTACCAACGTGCGCTTCGAAATTAGCAATCTTACGATGATTGCAAGAGAACAGACCGAACATGCACAGGTCATCTCTGAAGTGCTGCAGGACCACATCTTGAAGGTAGGTTGAGCCTCCCTTGCTCTCGATTGACGAGCCACCGTCCATCTGCATCGCTATTCAACATCTGACATATTCCCCAGGCCCCTGCACACAAGAAGCTGCCAGCCCTTTACGTCCTCGATTCGATCGTCAAGAATGTCGGAACTCCGTACACCCTTTTCTTCGGAGCCAAGCTATACCAAACATTCATGGAAGCGTATGCCGCAGTCGACGGCCAAGTACGCCGCAAGATGGATGAGATGTTGCGCACATGGAAGGAACCTGTCCCGGGATCTCTGGACAAGCGTCCAGTCTTTGCTCCGGAAGTCACTCAGCCCATCGAGAGCGCACTCATGAAAGCCCGGACGTCGGCTCTTCAAGCTCAACAAGGCCGCGGCCGTGGACGACCGGGTGCGCCGTATCGCGAGACGCCCACGCCTCCAGGTGTGCGACCTGGATCAAATCACCAAGGACCCTACGGCCAGCCACCTCCTATGCAACAGCCGAACGGAAACCGACCTCCAAGTGCTCCGCTCCCACATCATCCGCAAATGGCGCCATATGCAGTACGTCAATCCGTTCGTTGGGTATCCGTCACTCATGCTAACTTCACTTACAGCCCCCGCCAGCATCGTACAGTGCTCAGCCGCCTTCAGCGGCCCCTGGTCCCTACCAGCCCCCTCCACAAATGCCACACGCTGGGCTTGCGGGTGCTCAGACTGGTGTGATAAGCAAAGATTCTCTGGGTCAAGATATCCAGAAGTTGATCGATGCGTCGAAGTTGGAGTTTGCGCAGAACCCACATGATCATAGTGTTCATCAAAGACTTAAGGCATTGTTGGATGTGCAGAACTTGCTCCAGCACCAGAACTTGCCTCAGGACCAATTGGTCCTTATAAAGAATCAAGTAGCCGATCTTGCTGTAAAAGTGAGGCCGTTCGCGGCCCAGGGTCATGCCCCTGCTGCTACGCCTGTCCCCCATCATCCACCGCCCGCTGCTACGGCACCTGTAGTACCGCCGTCCGGACCTCCTCAGCAGTCAGGAGGCGTGACGCTTGACGCTCTCTTCGGCCAAGGGGCTCTTGCTGCTCTGTTGACCCGTCAGTCAGCTACACCACAAGCACCAACACCAACGCCGCCTCCGCCGTTCCCGAACATGGCGATCCGATCTCCTCCACCACAAAGAGCCGAGCCTCAACGGCAGAGTAGCGCTCCGCCCGCTGCGGACCCTATGGCCTTGCTTGCAGGATTGCGGCAAGCGGGATTGCTGTCTGGAGGTGCGCCAAGCACTACGCCAACACCAGCACCGCCGGCTCCCGCGCCAGTTCCCCCTCCGGGAATGCCTATGCTGCCGCCCGGCTTGTTGCCTCCGAACATTGCCAGCTTGCTAGCTGGCATGCCGCGACCTCCCATGCCGAATATGAACGCGAACCAGCTAGATGCCACAGCGCTCAAACAACAGTAAGTTTTTCCCGTGACTATGGATGTCACTGTACTCACGCTTCTGTAGATACCAGCCGCATTTGATTGCGTCAATCTATGAGCAATTAGGACCGCAATGCACGCAATGCGGCAGACGATTCAAGACAGATGAGGAGGGCAGAAAGAAGAAGATGGCGCACATGGATTGGCACTTCAAAGCTCACCAACGGCTTGCAGAAGCAGAGAAGCGAGGCCAGCATCGCAGCTGGTATGTCGACAATAACGTAAGTCTCTTGTCTGGTTTGAGGTGTGGCAGTATCTAATATTTCACAGGACTGGCTCAAGTCACGAGAGGCAGTCGATGTCGACCACCCGCCATCTACGGGCGATGCCTCGTCTAGCCCCGGCAAGGAGAAGAAGGAAGCCAAGCCCAAGTACATCCCTGTGCCAGATGCGTCAAGCAGAGTCAACAGTGTCTGCCCTATATGTCAAGAAAAGTTCGAGAACAAGTGGCTGGATACGGCGCAGGAATGGGTTTGGCTGGATACAATTCTAGTCGGCAACCGGGCATACCATTACAGCTGCCACGCGGAGGCAACACAAGCCCGGGGGAGCACCCCGACATACTCGAGGAGTACCCCCGAGCCGGTGCACCGCAAGCGGAAGGCGGAGGTAAGCAGTGCACAACCAAGAAGGTTCATCGGCCAACATTCGCTGACATCCATAACAGGGTGACCACAAATCTCATCGAGGAAGAGTGAAGGCGGAGAACAGGAAATGGGAAACAGAGCTCGATTACTAGCGATTGCATCGAACCAGTGGGAAGCGGCATATTGACAGGGCCTCGTGGGACGGCGTCAGATCATCCAGGGGAGGTCTAGAAGACACCATATCTGCATCTTGAACACACGAGGCACACTTTCTGGGGGCATTACGCGTTGCCAAGCGAGTCGTTGACATTTACGAAACAATTGATTGGAAGGCGGTGTGGGCGAATCGAAACACTTGTCACACAAGCAAAAACGCCAACGCACCCGACGATAGAGAATAAGAAAAAAAACGGGTTCCATGGACTAAGGCCCGGTTGGAAGAGATGAGAGTCGATCGTGGGGGGATCGGCACATACGGAACAGCAGAGGTGCGGGCGCCAGGTGGGAAGACGCATTCGTGGTGGTGATTCTCGAAGCTCCTCCGTTCGTCGGAGTTGCCGGGCAGGGGATCGGCGGACGAGCTCCTTGGTATCGCGGTCAACCTACATGCTCGGCAAGGCTAGGCTATGGCTGCATGAGCGGAGATAATGTTTATAGACGATGCGCAAGGGGCGAGAGACGAGGGCTGAGAAAGCAACCAAGACACACCGCAAATCCACACGGGTGACAGCGCAGCTGGCATCAGGGGTTTGATGCTCACATGGCGGGCAGACACTTTTTTCACGTATCGTGACAAAAGTGTCTGCCCGCCATGTGAGCATCAAACC